>VZTN01031898.1:0-26308 GCA_013400515.1 Erpornis zantholeuca | reverse complement strand
GCTCTAGAGCAGGAGATGCAAAATAACTGAGAAAGCCAGAGCAACCTGGCAGTACATCATCTTCTCTTTCAGGTCAGCATACCACATCTGGCTCTTAAAAACAGGAGTGAGAAAACATACAGCAAATGCCCTTCCTCAGAAATATGACTATATACTTCCTCCAATACCATTTACCTCTTTACTTCAATTGTATGTCTGAATGCAATTGCTGTATCAGACAGGTGAGTATCATCCAGGAAATTCTACAATATATTTTCTGTTTGCACAGAAAAAAACCCCAGCAATAAAAAACTTGCACTTCTCTTCTTAATTGATTCCACAAAGTATTCCAGTCTTTCCAGGTGTTATTTTTTTTCATGTTCATGCATTCTTTGGCTAAGGAGAAACAATAAAATAACATGTATGGATATTTTCTTTTTAGGTGTACAGATTCTTCCCTCACTAGGCCTTTAAACATGCTTTTGTTTCCCTAAATCTGTTTGTAATATGTGTTTACTGGGTATTTATGTACCTCCATTAATTAATACCTCTTTAGTAATACAATTCTACTAGGATAAGATTGATTTATTATCTTACAGCTGCTGCTTAACTTCATAAATTCCCTATCAATAATGCTGACACATACAAGTCTTTAGCTTATCAGAGGAATGCACTTTTCTACAGAAAATGGGTCACTCCTTAAATGAAGCCAAAGTATCTGATGTGCAAAACCTTTTATGGTAATACAAATTGACAAAACTTTTAGCCAGTGATCCCCAAAACCTGCCTGGCCTCTGTATTGTGTATGCTACTCTTGATTGTGCTTAATAGCCTTTTCAAGAGCAGTAGTTTAACAGAGCCAGCTCCATTAAAACATCAATGCAAGAATGTTATCTTGAAAATCTCCGACAAAATATTTCTAAAATACTGTGCAACTCCTGCCAAAAAAATCTAATTCTACTTGATTTAATGAATGGATCTGTAAATCTTTTTTAGGGAAGTTGAGTTTGCAGTTCTAAATATAGAGCAGGTAACTGTTCGGAACTGGTATCAGCACTTACCTGTAGATTAAAAAGGACAAGTGAATCGATCTGAAAACCCAATTTACAATGCCTAACTCCGTTTAACCACTTAGCTTGTTCTCCCTCTCTGAGAGTGCTTAGATCAGTTATATGCATATATAAATCTAACCTAGATGTGAGCTCAGTGTTTCATAACTAAGCCTCCAAGAGCATTAATGTGATCAAGATCACATTAAACTCACCAGCAAAGAATTAAACATTAAATAGTTTGCCTTCAAGTGTTTTGTACTGAAGTGCTAAGAACAATGATCTCAAAATCTATTCCTGTATTTATAAGCTAGACTTGTATATGTCAGCATCAAAAGTCTTCATTGGGAATTAGTGAAGTTTTGCTGCAGCTGCAAGATACTTAATCAACCTTATCCTAGTTATATTGCATTGTTAGGCAGGCATTAATCAATAAAGGAACATATGGTACCACATAAATACCCAAAATGGCACTTCCCCTGAATCCCCCCTGCAGTCCAAGCAAAGCCTAACTGCTGTCAATAGAATATTTTAAAGAAAATTGAATCACTATTCTGCAATAATATAGTCTTACTAATTTTCTAAGGGCATTTTTAAACCTTTGTAACACGTTTGTTTGAAATTGGCTTTTTCTACTTGAAAAACACATCAGAAAGCTTTGCTAGCAATTTGCTGGGGAAACAGAATAGAAGGTGGGAGAAGAATTGCTAATAGCTCATTTCTAGATGGACTTAATATAACTGAAACTGTAAAGTCTGACCAGATAACTGAGATGCTTTATTCCTGAATGTGAACTCAATAATGCAGGGAAAAATCTGTACAGACCTATGGGGAGAGGCATCAGAACTCTTTTTTTTTTTTTCTCTATAAAATAAAGATTGAGAAAACATGTGGTCATTTTATCTATCTTCCAAAAGAAGGCTTTTCAGCTTCTTTCTTTCTAGAACAGAAAGCATAGCAAAGCCACTGGACCATGGAGTTAGAATTCAGCCTGAACAAGAGCAGAATGCTTTCTAGAATTGGAGTGTTAAAATAAATCAGTGTCTGATGTTCTGCATGTTATTTTTCATATTCTCTTGCAATTATAAATGAACACTTCACTAAAAACTGCCATCAGTTATAACTAGGCTTTTTGTTGAGAGCTTTGGGAAAAAGTTTCTTGCAGTCAAAGGTCAATCTCCAGATGTAAACATGGTTTAGCTTGAAATCAGAATAAAACAGTCCACTGATTTTAGTTGAGAGAGAAGTTCACCTTATGAATATAAATACTCCAAAACAAACTCTTGATAGGAAACAGTCTTTGATTTTATCTTTGTATCAGCTCTTTTTTTTTTTCTCTTTTTTGAGTTTGTCCTCATTTTGTTCCTTGCCTTACCATTGTTTTTGTTGTTTGTATGTTCAGATGTGGGTAGTGGTAGAGAAGAGGAAACCTGTTTCTTCTAATTCATCTGTTTCTGAGAAGCCACCCTAGCCCTTCCTTTGCTCAGTTTTGGATCTTTCAAGGAGCCTTGCATTTTAACCATTTGGGTTTACAATTGAGCATGAGAAGAATGAAGTGACAGAGATTTTTCTTCTTTTCCTTAGAACCAGATTGAAGAAAGATCAATTCACATTCAAGTAGTTTGCTTGGGGAAAAAATAAAGCTGTGCTGATTGTCGAGTAGCCTGTATAATTCAGATAATCAGATGCGAACATATGCCATGGGCTAAGCTTCAGAGTGCTCATTAAATTAAACCAGTTTTAAAGGAAGTGGTGGGGGAGAAAAAAAAGCCAAATAGGCTGAGGTACTGCAGATATATTTCTTTTAAAGAAAAAGTCAGTTGTTGCTAAAAGTGTTAAGCAGAAAACATGAAGAGGTTAATGTTAATCTCGGAAAATCAGGAAAATAAGCCTCTATGGATTCTTTGAGATTCTTTTGAAAGGAAGCTTCTGTTCCCATTTGCCAAAGGCAGAGCAGAAAAAGGGCATGTTTTAGAAAACTGTATTTTGTCTCCAAAGGGTGTATGTATGTTGCAGAAAAATTGCCAGCCTTTGATTGTTTTAGCAAGATTACAGTGTCTGAACTAGGTCATTAAGCTGCAGCCAGTTGTGACACCTCCTTATAACATTTCACTCGACTGGGCTCCATCTTAGGCCCAGTTCCCTTCAACATCTCCATAAATGACTTGGATACAGAACCCCAAAGGATATTAAGTAAGTTTGCAAATGATGCAAAACTGAGAGGAGATGTTGACTCCCTCGAACACAGAGAGGCCTCAACAAATCACAGAGATGTGCAACCACCCATATGAAGTTCAACAAGGGAAAGTGCTGGATTTTGTACCTGGGATGGGGTAACCCTGGATACACTGACAGACTGGGGAATGAGATGCTGGAGAGCAGAACAGCAGAAAAGGACCTGAGGGTCCTGGTTATTGGCAAGTTGAACACGAGTCAGCAGTGCCCTGGCAGCCAGGAGGGCCAACCCTGCCCTGGGGTACATCAGGCACAGCATTGCCAGCTGGGCAAGGGAGGGGATTGTCCTGCTCTGCTCTGCACTGGGGCAGCCTCACCTCCAGAGCTGGGGGCAGCTTTGGATGCCACAGGGTAAGAAAGGCATTAAACCATTAGAGAGTGTCCAAAGGAGGCCATGAGGATGATGAAGGGTCAAGAGGGGAAGCCGTGTGAGGAGCGGCTGAGGTCATTTGGTGTGTTCAGGCTGGAGGAGACTGAGAGGACACCTCATTGCAGTTACAACTCCCTCATGAGGGAAGTGTAGGGGCAGACATTGATCTCTTCTCTGTGGTGACAGTGACAGGACCTGAGGGAATGGCCTGGAATTGTGTCAGAGGAAATTTGGGTTGGGTATCAGGAAGAGCTTCTTCACACCAAGCCTGACGGAGCTCAAGAAGCATTTGGACAATGCTCTCAGGCACATGGTGTGACTCGGGGTGTCCTGTGCAGGGCCAGGAGCTGAACTTTGATGATCTCTGTGGATCCCTTCCAATTCAGGATAATCTATGATTCTATTAGACATAACCTTATTGCAGAATCCTGTCCACAAGATCTTCTTAATTAAGTGAGAAAAACTTTAGTTTTCTCTATGTATATATGCGTAGATATGTATTGACATATGTAGGTATGGATGTGTACATGTATTCTTATATGTATGCATATATATATACACACATGTATTGGGAACAAAGAAAATGTGAACCTCTCTCATGAGAAAAGTGAGGAAAAATGAAGGTTTTGCCTAGTTTAAAAAAAAAAAAAATTAAATTAATCATGCGTGGGCACACTTTTGCCGACAGGTACTGCTGCTACTTTTTAATTAGCAGGTATTCACAGTGCAAGATAAGTACAAGCTTTTCACAAAGTACCGACAACCACTTTTGTTATGTTAACGTTGCATGGTCATGAGCTGGAAGCTTGTCAAGCCTTTACATTACCAAGTCAAAACTCTGCTGTTAGGAAGTGTGAGGATGTCCAAAGCATTGCCTCTGAAGCCAAGAAGTTCAGAAGTCTTTAACATAAAGTCTTGGATGCAGGTGAGTGTTGATGTCTTCCTGGTATTGGGAGGTCCAGAACTGTAGTCATCACTATAAACATGACGAGTGCTAATTGCTCGAGGCTAATGACTTTTCTCCATCTACTGCAAGGCATGCTCCTGTTAACACATGCCAAGACTGCTCTTGCTGCCAGGGCACACTGCTGGTTCGTGCTCAGCTTGCTGTCCACCAACATCCCCAAATTATTTTCAGCACAACTGCTCCTCAGCAATTATCATTATGAGAGGCTACCCCTTCCAGAGGCAACCTCTTCCACCTTTCTTCTTGAATTTGCAAGGATGTTCTAGGATGAGATGTTGAAATGCAGAATTTTTATTACACATTATATTTAAAATAAACTTTAAAGAGAATAGGGTTTTTTTTTCCCCACAACCAAGAACATTTTGTAAACCCAGCAATTAAAATCAACTGCTTTTCAACTTACAAATAAGCATATTTGTTATAGAATCTGTTAAAGGTAATAAAAGCAGTATCAACCTAGGTAATTTTTACTGGTAAAATGAACAATACTGCAAGCTTTGAAATTTTCTAATTAATGTTGCTTTAATTTCATAACTATAACATTGCAAAGAAGTTTGTGTAGTGTGCTTGATTTTCAGATTGCATTTATCACTCTGTTCTTTCAATGGTTTGGAGAGTTTCTCTTAAGCTGTCTTCACACATTTAGAAATTTCAGCAGAGCTAAGAGGCTTTTATCAAAACAGCTGGCTTCACTTATGAAGAATAAAAAAAGAAGGCATGTCTGAACCTCATGCTCAGTGGAAATTTTGAGGTAAGGACCACAGAGCAGATTGAGGAACTTTTCTTGCTATTATGGTGACAACGTGACATCACTAAGCCGTCTTCAAGCAAAATAATAAAACAAAACAAAACTGTCTTTAAAAGTGTTCTGTTTACTTGCAAAATTTTGAGTCTTTCTGTACCAGACTCTGTTTCTGAGGAACAAATCTGGAAGTATTCTACCTATGTAAAGGAATGGATCATAGTCCTGAAACAGAGTAATATGGAGCCTGAATTCTATACAGAATGAAATGTTGAGATTGATTTATGCAGAGAGATTTTATGCAAATTAATAAAAGTATAAAAAGCATCCTAATTCAGCAGCACCTTTTGGTTTGTAGGTTTTTTTGAAAAAATATTTTTGCAGGGATGAAATACAAGTAATTTTAATTATTATGAGAGTATTGGTAGTATAGACTTCATTTCATCTTTTCTAAAGCATCCAAGGCATTTTCTATGCAGCATAGACAAGAATATCTGACATTAGTGAAGTTAAGGAGTAAATAAAACATTAAAAGAGAGCAGGCTGTGAAAACAGGATTGAGCATGTTGCATACAATTAACTGAAAGCCAAACTAGACTTTCAGGTTTAGTTTCTAACTCTGTATGTTAGTATCAAATGGGAAGTTATTTCTTCTCTTAGTTCCTCTCACAAACTGTGTCTAAAAGAATTACCTTGATTGTACAACTCCGTGATGAGAAAATTGGCACATTTAGCTGGTTGCTTCAACATTTCATCTACTTCCCTATTGAAAATTTGCCTGCTGTTTTGAAGCCAAGGGTTCCAGCCACTGAGTCTAGATGGTGTCTACCAGAATGAAGATGGATTCTTGTAAAAATGATATTTGAAACCCCATGAAATTTTCCCTTGGTGAAGTAAAGAGACCAACATCCTTGTACTTTCTTATACAAAACATGATTTCCTATCAATCTTGACATTATTCTCTGAATACTTTTTAGTTTCAAATATCCTGCTTGAAGTGTAGCTATAAAAGCTGAACATGACATAATTGTTAACTCTCCTGCTCCATCTGAATGCAAAACTACTCAGCATTCCCCCTTCATAAAAACAAGGACCTCTTTCATTTCTGGGTCGCAGCTGGGCTAGGAACTCAAAATCTCTTGAATAACTCTTGTGATACTCAGCAATACTCAAGTAGTACCTGTTGAAAAAATACATTGCAATTGTCAGGGTGTACATTCTTTGCTTTGTAAATTATACCTTTACTTTCCCATAGAGAAGTACCTGCTCACTGCACGAGGCTTGACACTTCATACAATCCACTTCAGTTTTTACTGTTTGACACTGCTCTGCAATCTGCACTTAATTTCAAACGTAATCACTAATGATTTTATGTCCCATTCTAGGTCACAGGTAAAATATATAAGTGTATGAGAAAGGAGTAATACTTGAAGAATGTTTCCTAAATAGCAATTTATGACTTTCTGTAGCTAAAGCTTCTTTTTCCTTCATTCAGTTTATGAACTGTAGGAAAGGCTTTTTGAAAAGAATACCTTTTTTATTTTTTCATGGAGATCTCCAGTATGCAAAGTCAGAATGAAACACTTACTAATTAAAGCTGGTTTTTAATAAGAAACTAAAAGTAGAACAAAAGAAACAATTTAAAGATTATGAAACATGCAAAAGGTAGAGAAATAGAGTGCAATTCTTTTCTATCCATGTAATATTTTAATATGGAAAGTAAAAGGCCAAATTCTTTTATGAATATATACAGGTGGTGTTTAAAACATATTGGGCATGGAAGTGACCAAATTTTACATGTTATGGGAAGAAATTATTCTAGTAACAAAGCAGATTAATTTGTATGCATATCATAGAGTCTGTTGTCACAAGTAGAACGAGGATGTTGAGGTTTTAGCATGACTTGTCGGGACACAGCAAAGTTACATCTGTTTCTGTGCTGGTGTGGTTAGCACAAAGTATGTAGAGTGAAGAGACATACCATTTTTTGCCTGAAGTGATAAGCTGACTGGGTTCTATTCTGAGATTCATGTATCACATATAGGTGCTTTGATCTGCTACCCCTAGACTTTCCTTTCAAAATATGACTATCTTTAATCAACAAAGAAATAAACCTGCCATTATTGACATCAGGTTCTAAAAATCTGAAAAGGTATTTATGGCCAGATAAATTTTTTATCTGGTCTGTTAGTTGTTGTCTAACCATAACTATGCCAGTTCCTCTTTTTTTGTATGCTGCTATTGTTTTTTTGATACAGAATGTTTTATGCCTCAAGTAAGCAATCTAGAAACCACGTATGGAACATCATCAAATGTTATGTGGGTACTATACTATGTCATGCATACTTGGCTAAAAAGTAATAAAGATATATTCAAATCTAAGAAATATTCTGTGCAGATAGTATTCTCAGCAAAGGCTAAAGGTTTGTGGTTCCCAACGGGTTATATGACTTTGATGGGATTATTTGTATTCTTAAATAGTGTCATATGTTTGAATACTTTGCTGAATCAAACCAGGGAAATGAACCTTTAAACATTTTGTGCAATTTTTATGAGGGTAATGCTGAATGCAGAAACAATATACTTCAGAATGAAGGAGCAGCTTCAGATACAAGCTACTAAGACAGTGTAGAATGCCAAAGGTATGCTAATATCTTGGGCAGCTAACAGACTCCAAATTAGACCCTATACTGAGTTCAGATAATCACAATTACCAGTTTTCCTATGTTTAGTTTTCAGGAAACTTGACACTGTAGATCAGAATAATGCCAGAATACCACTGAAAACTGAGAATTTATTAGGCATCTCTGTTTTTAATTCCAGGGAAATTATTTACAAAGAGTGTTCTGATATGTGTGTCACAAAAGTCCATGAAAAAGTAGTTCCTATCAACTTATAGTCAGCCATCACAAGAGAATGGAAAAACTGGATAAAACTACATTTAAACACAAATATTCTATTAACAACTTCCAGGAAAACCAGTGAAACTCCATACAGAAAAAGAAACAACCACTTCAGCTGTAAGCAAGAATATTTGAACAGACTCTGTTCAATTTGCCACAGAAGTCAACATTCTCTGGGTGTCATGGTGTGCCATAGATATTTTTGGACAAGAACATATTGATAGCTTAGGTTTTAACTTTTATATTTTTCCAGTCCTGTACTACTAGTGTAACTCTGAAGTTTCCTGTAGCTTGTTAAGTGCTGTTCTCTCATGCTCACACAGACAGAACAAAGCCTCTCTACCTTGCTCTCCAAGGACACCCAGACTGTCCTAGGCCCAAGAACTGTAAACCTTCATCTTGGGGAGAGGGGGGAAAGCTTGGGGAAATTCCATCATTGGCTGGGTTCTGCTTGGGGAATTGATGCTGATATCAACGTGGGAAGAACTCGTGAGCTGTCATTGAGCACTTTGGGATGCACTGAGGCAGGAGCCTCTGGAGATCAGAGTGTATCTCTGAAAGCCTTTCAAATAAATCCCTCCTTTATTCCTTTATTCCTGTCTAGTTTCTGTTTCTAGGTAGCCATTTAAGGCATTACTATCGCACAGGAAAATCTGCAGCATGTGTCTGGAGCATATGGTGCCCTTGAATGCACCAAGTGAATAAAAAAAGGACTCTTAGTGGATAACTGAGGTTTGTGTGGAACCCCACTTTGAATTCCAGCCAGTGATGTGATGCTCTGCCTCAGCAGTGGAGCCACAAACACTGCAGTGCTTGCCTACCCTGCTGCTTCATGCCAGGGCCTGCCTGGGACCACGTGCTGGAAGGGCTCATGGGGAGCAGTGCCCATGACACCCACACCTGCAGGGGAGAGACAGCCTGCAGGTTTATAGCAGGTGGTAAAGCTGAGATGTAATGCAAGGTAGAAATAGAAAGGTTGAATGGCAAAGATTCATCCTCTCCACTGTCAACAAACACTCCATTTTCATCTACATGATGGCTAGTTTATACTGATCCTAGAGAAAACACTGTTTTCATTTCTTTTATTAGCTACAAATTGCAACATGTTTTCAAAGATTAACTGATTACAGCACTTAATTCATTAAAAAATAATTAATTACTGAACAGTACATATAATAAAAGCTGAATAGATATCTTAGTGCACTTAAAAGAATTGGATATATTCTTTTCTTAAACCAAATCTTAATGAACACACTACCATGTCTATTTAAGTTCAGAATCTGGTTTAATTTTATTTAGAAATATCATCAGACTATTTAAGATGAGCAAGACATAACTTTCCCTGTTTGTGGTTTTGTTGGGTTTTCTTTATTTAAAGTAACAGAAAATGTGTAGTTGTAATGGCATTTTGCTCTTGCAACAATAAACAAAGAAACTTTTCTTGTCCTTTTCTTGGACTTGTAAGACACATTTCTTACAGACTTTAAGAAAAAACATTTCTTGATGTTCATGAAGACCAATTTTTCATACATTGATGTCTTCACATGTGGTTTTTTCCCCATCAGCTGATTGTGCTTCTTTGGATCTTTGGAGAAAGACTGTAATATCCTATGAAAAGGAAAAAAAGAAATGTTAAAAGATCAGCCTGAAAACTACAGTAATAACACCTTAAAACTTGCAGTAATAACACCTATCCATGGGGTGAGCTTTCCAGTGTCTAGATTATGGTGAAAAACTATCTTTGGTGGAGATAAATTACACATTCCCCACATTACAGACAATGTCTTCCAGCAGGGCACTAGAACTCATTCAGCTGAGGTTCTATAATATCACTGAGATGATGTCTTCACATTATCCACAGGACTTCATTGCCTTTGGTGGTTTTACAAAACAATGCTGTGTAAAACTGCAACTCTTAAACAGAGATCTTAAGCATCAGCTTAAAATTACTGGTAAAGAGAGGTATCAAGACTGTTGTTTAAACCAGTAAATGTTATTCAGAACATACAAAGACAAATTCTTCAATTAAGAGGTTTTTTAATATGTCATATTTCAGACTGAACTTTAACAACAATTCCAGGAAATAGATATAAAAGAAAATAAGTAGTGAACACTTGGAATAATATACACCCACAGCAGGTTAATTTTGTGCTAGCTCTTTGTAACATAATGTCTGATTTCTTAATTTTCAATAATTTTGTATTAGCACAATCTTCTCCATTTCCCATTTCAGCAATACTATCTATTGTAGGATGTGTAAGTAGAATGAACAAGGAATTTCTGGTTAAAAAAAAAAACATGGTGAGCATTCAATATAAAGATAAATATTTAATTTCCTCACATTTTCTTATATTGTCAGAGTATACTTTTTTCCTTTAGGACAATAATTAACAGTCAGATGTTTTATATATATGTAGTCGTCTTATATACACATAGTACAATATATATTTTGAGCATATTTTGAAGACACAGCCTTTTTTCAAAAGCAGGAACTGCCTGAATGTAATGATGCCTTACAAACTTGAAAATAACATTTTTCACTGAAGCATTTCAGTGAATACATAACTATGTTAAAAGAAAATTTTACCAGTCCCTAGTTTTAGAAGGTTGCACTAATATTTATCTTTGACTCCAGGAAATACTTCACTGTAAGAAGGCCTTTTTCAGCAAATTGAGCCAGAAAAAGTACTTTCAATCCTGGTTTGACAAAAATAATATTATCAAATGTTATACTAAGTAGTGTCAAAAAAATGGAGATAAGAGTGTTAGACAGGTTTACTGTGCCTGTCTTTAATGAAGGAAACTTACTTTTTTTAACATGAACAATTATTATTTATATTTCTTTAATATAAAACCAACATCTTTTATGTACATTATATTTTCTAAGATTATTTAGGGATGGGATACATGCTCAAGAGAAGCATAACATAGGTCTCTTTTTAAATGAGGTATTTAAATACTGAGATCTTCCTTTTCTTGCACACTGGGACATTTAAAACACCACATGAAAAACGCTGCTCGAGTTTCATAAGTATTACAATTACAGCTTATGAGTAGACAGTGATTCAGCAGTGCTCTTTTTCTGTCAAAGCATTGATACACGGTCCAGTTCATAATTTATATTGAATATAATCTGTATGAACTCTCCCTATGACAAGAAGCACTTTCACTTTGTGAAATGATACATGGAGTTATGAATGTGTAATACTAAAGGGCTGCTGTGGGTATAAACAGGTTTTGTAATAATTCTTCACCATACTAATAAATGTTTTTTCATGAAGACATGTTAAATATACATTAACAGAAATACTGCTTCAGTGGAACTCCAATCTGAAAGAATATCTGAATTATGTTACTTAAATGATTAACAGGATGAGCAACAGTAACAGCAATAACCATATGACAATTAATTTAGATGGAACAAGCATAATGCAAGGGTCTGAGCTACATGTATTCAAAACATAAATGAAGAAATAGAATATATAGAATATATCATAGAAATGTGATATGATATCCCTATCTTCAAAACCAGAGCTGTTTTAAAAAGGGCTATTCAGGATTTGAAAGCAGGATAAGAAATGTAACACAATTTATCCAATGCATAATATTTTTTATATCAATAAACTGAATGCTAATTATCAAACTACCTTATCTTCAGTAATGATAAGAATGTAGTCCACTCAAAGTAACAAATACTGCATTAAGCATTAAGAATTATACAAGTATAATGTATCTCAGACTCTTCCTTTAAATTTATCACAATCAAAATGCAGAATTACTAAAACATGTGGTTGTTTCTGTATTACCATATCCATGGCAGTTTTACAACAGATGGCAAAATTTGTAACACTAAATAACGAGGCCTTAATTGACCAAATTGAAAAGACAAACACACACAGTGGAAAAACAGATTGCTTGCTTTTCCCATCTGAATCAGCTGATCTAATAAAAATCTTCTCTCATTTATTATTAAATTTATTTACAGAAAATTTAATTGAGCATGTAATGAAGTGTCTTCATAAACATAAACCTATGTTTATGTGTCAGCTGCCTATTCTGAAGGAATAAATTTCATCTGATAAGTGAATAAAAATGTGTTGATAATGGCAAAACCACTTGAAAGTTCTACTTAGGACCAGAAAACCTTGTAATCAGGACAGAAAAGACAAGATGGAAAAGTATCTGGGCTTATTAATTTGTAGATATTTGTACCAAGGTCGACAGAAAGGTCACCATCATGTAGGATGTTGTCAGCCCAATGGCACAGAAAACAAAATACCTGTAAAAGACAATATATCTCACATGGAAAAAAAATTTTTTTGAGACATGACAGATAATAATGGTTGAAACTGAAAGGGTCATCAAGATCCAAAAGAATCAGGTATCCTAACTCAAATTTTAAAAATTGTAAGCTAGGTATTCCCTTTATAGTTCTCAGCAAAACACTTTCTGCTGTTTATGACTGCAATAGTAGAAGCATTTTAACTTTTGGAAACCACACCCTAACTTGCTATATTTATCTTGTAAAAGATCTCAAAATAACAGCACTGTGGTTGCCTTTCATTTTTATAGACACCTCTGAGGAGAATTTCTGCAAAAATAATTGATGCTAAAAATATTGTCTTGGACAGAAAAAAGTTCACCTGTTCCCCAAATATGGAATTCATATAGGAAAAATCTTTCTGGAGACTTTGTATGTTTTAGACCAGAACTGTAACATACTTTAAAAAATGGCCCGTGGGTCTCTATGCCTGTTTGCTGGTGAATGTAACACTATTTTTATAAACCTGAGTGTTGATTTCGTGCATAACACAAAAGTCTGTATTTAACAGTACTGTCAAGGAATGAAATATTCTGGGTTTAAGTACAGAAATCATAGAGTACTATGTTTGATATACAGTTAGAATAAGCCTTTTCAAGAGGAAATTTTAAGTATTACAAATGAGAATTGAAGCTCTGCATAATCTAACTGTTGAGTTAGGAGATACAGGCATCAATGGAACCTGCCAAATTTGAGGAAAAATGTCTTATTTAAATGGAATGATACCAATATATAAACAAGATGGGGAAACTCCTCTGGGCTAGAACATGTGCACTGAAACCCTCATTTACTGCCAAGATTCATATACACTCTCCTACATCTTTTCTCATAGACTGACAATTTTTATAACTGTACTGCCCTGAATATCTCCTACCAGCCAAAAATAACATNTCCTCCTAAAAATGGTAAGAGAATATTAGCAATTTTAATAAAGAATAGACACTGTGGATTTGATTTTCAACTATTGGCCAGTGTGAAAAAGTTTTAACAGAGTCCCTGTAAGTTGCCAAGCATGTAGATATGGCTTTACTCAGTTTACACCCTAATTTAGTTTTATTTTAAGATTCATCACATTTGTTCTTCATGAAGAGGTTGCATTATGTTAAATGTTACAAAGTCAGTGAGTGTGTAAACAACAGCTCTTGATGTGGAACACATCTAGAGAGCTGGTTTAAAAAGTGCTTTGGTCTACAAGAAGTTCAGTGAGGTTGGAAAAAAAAATCAAATTAGAAAATGCACTATTCCATTAAATAGAAGGACTCAGGAAGAAAGAATGGGGAAAGGAAGGGAGGAATGACCTAACATTGCATGGCTTCTGCCTTGCCAAATTGGCTGAGACATCAACATGGGTAGGATGGATACTTATTGATAGTTATAATCTTCAATTTTATTGTCTTTCTCTTACATTTTCTATCACTTTCTACTGTAATCCATGTAAATCCATGTAAAAATCCATGTAAAAAAGGATTTTTAACCCTCACTTTTACTGAGTAAATATACTCTTTTATTCTTATATCTTATCTTTTACTAACCATGATTTTGAGTGATATAGTAAATGCTGGGGAATTCACATCCTACAAGTGAGGAATATAGTTAAGAAATAGCAAGTTACTCCTGAAGTATCATGTGCTGTGTTCGGATTTACATTTTGCGGGACACTATGGTGGTGATCATCTGAAACTTGTGAAGACTGTTTATATTTGATGTGGGACATGCACATGCAAGCATCCTCTCATCTTCTCATGCTAGTTTCTTAGGCCCTGTATATCGACTGCTTTTGCCATGGTTTGTTATCTTAAATAGGGTGATTCTCAGGCCCAAACTTGCCTTTTGTGCAACTGTTTTAAAGCATGTTTAAACATAGGTGCAGGCAGCAGGGAAGCACTGGAGAATGGCAGGGAAGAACACCTTTTCTGGTGTCTGGGATGGAACGGGACATACCACACACCTGACAGCATCCTGCTATATGATCCTCTGGGGACCATAATTCAACCAGACTCCTTTCTGTGGATGGGGAGAAAGGCAAATCCTCATTGGACAAGGCAAGTGGAAAACATACAGGCAGCTCCAGGCCAGCAAGACTTGGACAAAGAACAGGTCAGAAAGTAACACAGTCTTTGATGGATAGAATTTTCATGGAAAACAAAACACCTGATCTGCCCTACAGCTACTGGGCTGTATAGCTGGTCTATATGGCAAATTGGCATTACTTGAATTAATTACTTGTACATTTCTGAGATAATGTAAATTTAAGCATGTCTTACAAAGTCTTTGGTCCCAGAAAGCAATACTTACAGGAAGTTTGTATTCTTGGCATGTGTTGATCAAATCTTCCATGAAAGGATGCTTCAAAAGGAGTTCAACTGCAATGGGTGTTGGATATTCAACACCTAATTCTTGGTACATCTTGATGAAATGCTTTAAGTAAAAATAATATGTGGTCAATTCATTGTTTAAAAGAATTGTGGAAAAGCAGAGATTACAAAATATTTTTTTTAACATATGATGCAAGCTACAAAACCTTTCTTGAATCAATCTTCCTACCTTATCATAGCTGTCTGCCTTCTCTGGATGGCTAAATCTATGTTTATCTTCATCTTTACTTCCTCCAATATGAAACATTTTGAGTAGAGATGCCACTGAAATAGTTTCTTCACCTGTGTAATTCAAGACTTCTTTTTCATCTTCTATTAAAGTCTTCTCATTTGATAGTATGTTGGGACTTGAAGAGTCCTAAAAAATGAAGCACAGGTATCATGCCTGGGGATAAACATTCTGTCAGTAGATGATCTGTGATCTGTTTCAGTTAAACACTCATTGAGAACCAGTGGATTACACTTCAAACTTCAGTTCTTACGAAACAAAAATCATCAACTCACACAAAATCATCCACTACACTGCAGGACACTACAGATCAGGAATAGATCCTGAGAGTCCAGAAATGTCCATAATGTTGGCATAACCAGAAATTTAATAAATAGCTTTTTCCAGAAATGTGGCCAACATTGCACAGAAAACTAGTATTTATTGTGTTTATTTAAGGAGTAAACTTGATAATTATGGATGTTCACATGATAAAAACAGTATGAATTTTCTAGTCCAAATCAAGGAGTCACTGCAAGAGCTGCATTTTGGCCAACAGTTAACCTGCTCTCCACAGAAATAGTTATTTTTCTAGTTTATGCAGAAAAATTAAGTTTACTTTAAGCTAGCAATTAGGGAATTTTGTGGTGATATAAAAGCTAGTCAAAGAGAAAAAAAACCCAAAAACCTCACAAAAAACCTGCTGTAGTGATTTGTGAGCACAAAGATGAGAAAGGACCTCACAAAAGTGAACAATGCTTTGACTAGATTGTGCCACAGTGTAGACTAACAAGTAACAACAGGAAATTACATTTAATTGAACAAACCATCTTTTTCCTCATAAGGAGGCAGAGACTGCTGAGGTTCAATCACACCTGTGCTACGTGCCTTGGGCCTTAATGTATTTCATTTTGAGCACAGGAGGAGCAGAGTCATTCATACAGTCTTTTTAACACAGAGTAGTGAAGATTATAGAAATATCAGCTCTGAAGTTTTTCTGTCTCTCACTGCATTGTTTACACTGAGCTGTGAGACCTCCGCAAGCAGTAACAACATTGTTAAGACTTAAAATGAAGTTAGGAAAAGAAGTCCCAAGAATATGTTTGTCTGAGCTTCTCTTAACAACACGAAGGCTGCAGACAGATACCAGTGAGATGTGGTTACAATTACCAGCACAGAACAAGAAAAAGAAAACAGACAAATTAGGTGCAGTTCTGTAAGTGCCTATGTATGACCCAGCTTCCTAAGGTGTAAAACTTCCTAGAGATGAGCTGGATAGCTCTTTATTTTTCACTGATGAATGTTCCACTGATAATATTTATTTATTAAATTTCCAGTACCTGGAGTGAGAACTGGGACATTTAGATCACATGTTAACAGTCACAGGGAAACAACAGTTTGGGTTCTTAATCTGATCCTGAAAACCACTTTGGATGTCTTCAGGGCTCAGTGAATTTGATAGAGCTTGGCTCAAACATGACATGATATCAATGCACAGTTTACTTTTTGCCCCCTTGTGTTTGTGGAATAACTATCATGAATTGCTGGCCCTACTAAGGCCTATAGAGAAAACTCATTCACTTCAGTGAAATGGGATTTCTTTTGTTGTCTTTTGTCTGTATTCAACATTATTGTTTAAGTGCATAGGCATGGAACACAAGGCATAAGAAAAAAGAAAATATTAAAATTATGTTCTATCAGCCCTGTCATTCTGAGCACCAACTTAGACAACTATAAAGTCAAAGAGAATCCACACAAGCAAGATTATTTTAACATCTAACTCTTGGATATTCCTCAGTTTTGGAGGGACTCTCCAAGATTAATTAGGCACACAGTCTGTTTAATACACTGTGAGACATACATCAGATATACCACAGNNATGATAATAACACTGCTATTACTTATATATTACAAAACTTCCAACCAAACAGATCAAACCAAGCAGAAAATAGAAAAAAGAAGAACAGGTTGTGTAGGGTTATATCCCATGAGATGAAACTTAGAACTTTCCACTAAATTTGTGGGAAATTAAGTTCAGGTCCACAGTATCTAATTGGGAGCATTCTGTTCTCTCTTCATATGAAATGTGGAAAGGAAATTGTCTTATTCAGTCTCTCCAGTGTACAAAAACTCTGTTGTGCCAAATAAAACACAGGGAAGTGTAGTAACTTCTGTCACTTGAAATGATAAAATGCTATTTTGCAGATGCATATGATTACCCTGTGTAGTAAAATAATGCCTTTTCTGTACTGTTTCTAGAGATCCCAACTGCACTTTAAGTCCTAGGCAAGTGCTACAGTCACTGTGGTTGTGACAGGGCAATGAATAATTTTATTATCTGGAGCAGCAACCCCTTTACAAGGTGTGTACAGATAAATAATTTATGTCTTAAAAATGACTTATACTTCAATAAAAAGTAACTGATGCATGCAGCAGAGTAATTGCAGTTTTAATACTTTAACGATAACAACATACTCCAGAAATACTAATAATGTTCAAAAGATGAGTTTCATTTGATATGACAATCCATTCATCATGGTTGAAAAAATAATGTTAAAATTATTTTGTATGAAACTATTACTAGTCCTTCTGGTTTACAGATAAACCTAAACACTCGGAAATAACACAACAAAGATGTGTCTGAGCACCCCAATTAGTAGGCAACATAGTGGAAAATAAATGAAGAGTAGCAATAATATCAGGGTTTGTATCTTGAGATAATATTACTGCAAGTCACACTACAGTCTAACTCCCAGGAATTGACAGCTAGTCTAAGATTAGGCAAAAGAATTACTTCCATTCTTATGTACAAAAAGTAGTCACCAGTAACTATCTTAACCTTTCATTATTATTTGGCAAGCAAATTTCCAGACTTTTAAAAGAATCCTTCTGAGTCGTATTACCAAGGCAATGTTCCCATGAATTCAGTGAGACTACTTGAAAGGATTGGAGCTACCCAGGACAAGCAAATATAAAGAATCTAGTTAATTTATCATTTGGCAGCACTACTATTCTCTAGTATTTTTCTGTAATATTTTACCACACATGGAAGGGAAGCTTCCTTTTTTCTGGGAATATATGTTCCAGAAGCAATGCTAAGTGCTCTGTATACACCTTCAACTGGATCAGGGTGGGAGGCAAAATAAAGCAGCATCTCCATATAGTTCAGCAGAGCAGGGTCTTTTCCGGTATCCGCAAATAAACTGAAGAAAAACTACAAAGGGCAAAAATACACAAATTAATTTCTGTAAGTGGAATTATACAAAATACAAATCAAGGGCTGTAGGGAGAAGGATGAAATACAGTAATAACTGCTAATAAGAGCTACTATACTTAAAAACATGTTGAGGCTGTGCAAATCAAGGCTGTGGTAAATCATATATCTGTTAAGTAATTCAAGGAAATAGAAATTAAATTTCACAGAAAACGGAGAAATTAATAAAACCTTGTATCATGACAAATATGTTCAAAGCATTTTTTGTATTCAGATTCATATTAGCTCCCTCTTCCATTTTCAATGGAAAATTCTATGAGCTTAGATGCATTCCCATTCTTTACAAAGCTGGTTGCTGTGTAGCAAAATTAATGTCATTCAGTGAAGAACAGGAGTAATTAAGTCTTTCTGAGCAGACTATGATTTAGAATACTCAAGGCTGATTCTTGGATTCCTTTCTACATTATTCTGAAGAACCACTTGACCTGAAAAAAACATCAAAAAAAAGGACCACTTATTGAAAAACGGAGACCCAAAAAACGCTGAAAGGAGACCTCTCATAGTTGAATATTGATCTCTTCAAAATACCTATGTTTTCAGTTACCTTTATGAGGTATTTCAGCCTATCTAAAGGCACAGGTTCTTTGACATTTTCTGTTATGCTTAGATCTTCATTTCCATTAAACCATAAGCCAGCCTGATTTAAAAAAAATAAAAAAAAGTTTGTTTATTTTCACACATTGAAACAAGGCAGTCTTTATACTCTTAACTACTCAACAGAGAGCCTAATTTCTAGACTTAACCAATCAGAATTTATTATTAATATTCAATGACATGAGAATAATTAAGTTGCTGTTTGTATGTCATAAGAGATACTTGAGAAATTACTGAAAATCAAGTAGGATAGAAGTGAATGTATGCTTTTGAAAAAAGTGAAAATTGACTATGTAGCTGTAAGTCTATGCTGCCAAAGAAGCAGAATATGATATGGAGTTTCTATGCAAGTATAGGTGCAGAGAGAGGACAGCTGAAGCAGCTCAAATTCCCAGTGGAAGGTTATTCCTGCTATTCTCAGTGAACATTGTTTCTTGTCATTGTTTCTTGTAAAGACAGTAGGACCTCAAAATAATCACCATAAATTGCTCAAAAAGAATACAACAAAGATTGCAATAAAATCAATTCAGATTTCCTAATCAATCTGTTAATTTGAAATTAGAGGCTAAACTTAAACGTGACGATTTCTGTTCCTGCTCGTCTCACAACTGCATATGCAAAAGTTCCAAACCACAATACTGTCAATAACACAAACTGCAGGACCTCAGGCACACAGATGCACAGGAATCAGCTGCAGACCGAACTCTTCAGAGCAATGCAGATGGTTGAACTGAGTCGCTTGGGACAGCCTCCGATGTTGCCACAATGTTCTCTAGAGCACCTATGGTTATGTGCCTCCCTGTACAGCTCTCTTCTGAAAAAGGAGCTTCAGCTGTGAAGTCATATGTCTGTTCATGAATGTCTAAAGTTCTATCAGTCTTTAGGCAAGTGAGACTGTAGGTTCAGATTTGTCACTCCCATGGAGTTTTGGAAGAATCAACACCATAGGTCTGTTGTTTACAAATCAGTTGTTTATTGCATATTTACTACCTCGTCATACTGAAGCAATAAAATTAATTACTTGGTTATTATTATATTTGAAATAGAATCCTGTGCTAAAAAATGTACATTTCTGGTCTTCATCTTGTGCAACTGTTAGCTTATTTGTAAACTCTCACACTTCAGTAGAATTTACAAGAATAGAAAAATAAATACATATAGGCCTGCACTTCTTGTGGGTTTTTTGGCTTTGCAGAGTTTGTTTGTTAGAAAGCCTGTGGTGGGCAGGGTGCTCCTAGAAGTTTTATATTAATCAAAGAAGTTCTGAAAATGACAGGCCTCTGGATTAACACAGCCTTTATTATTTTCTTTTAAAAAAAACAATACTAGGTGATTGGAAAATAAATTATAATAGAGGTTCTATGAAATTTATTCAAAACAATTTGAAAATTACATTTAGTATCACCAAAAAAATATATAAACTGGCAAGACTATAGAACTTCAGGGTATACATGCACACACACATAGATAAGTATATCTATAGACACTTATATGTGCATATAGATATTACTTACATCTACTATGGTCTATGAGAGTGAACCAGCAGTCATTCTAAGTATGATTAAAAATGCAAAGTGAAAATGAGCAGAATTTTGCTGAAAGAACACAAATGTATTCATAATACTCTTTCACAAAACTATTTTCCTGAAAAACCTAGCTGAACTATGTGACAATTCAAATAGAAGTTGTCTTCAGAGAAATGATCAAAGAATTTTATAATTTTCCATGTATTCAAGGTTTGTGCAATGATCTTAACTTGAGAAAATTAATTATTGGAAAAAATCTGTAACTATTTAGTTAAAATGCAGCTGATGAGATGAAACTGAAATCCTTATTTTTGCTTGGAGCAAATTATTTTATTCATTGTCAAGCAAGTTAATAGTCATCAAAGTCCACACAGAGTGTTTCTTTAAAACAGAAGGGATTTTCACTTGAGATTAATTTATGGGAAAAGTAGGAAAATCAAGTAAAAAGTAAGTTTAATTAGCCTGATTTGTGGAACTATGGACAAGATACATATTAGGCCATCAATTACCCAAAACCACTATTCAGTAGAAAGCTCCCTTAAACTCAAAGCATTTAAAGTTCAGACTGAGTTTCTCTAAGTGAATAAACCAAACAACTCAGGGAGATGAATCAAAAAAAAACTTGATGGAAAAGTTAAAAGGATTATAACCTGCATATAGAGCTCCTGCGTAAGAAAGCCTGACCCGGTGACATCGACAGACTCGAAGCCATGCAGTGTTTTGAGGAGCTGTGTCACAGATGGCACTGGCCAAGGCTGTGCTGCTGCCAGCAAGAATCTGCGCCAGTCAGTAAGTTCTGAGTTCACCGTGAATGCACATGCCAGATCTTGTAACTATAAAAGCAAAACAATAAATATTGTGAAATATGTGTGCATAAACATACTCTTTCATTATGCTATATATCCTTAGGTCTTTTCCTGGATAGGACAGACAAGGTTCTGCAGTGAGATTTCACATTTCTCTAACGGGCATGTATAACTAAACAAAATAGGGCACAGGCCACTGTGTGTTGACTGGCATGTGCAGTTGGTATTCTCTAAATAAATACCCTAAATAGGCATCTATATCTAAACTGCCTATGAGATATCATCCCTTAGAACATGCTAACCCCCAAACCATGCTCTGTCTGGTGAGAGCACCAAGAACTGAACTGACAACTTAGCAGCATGAGCACAAAATCCTTGGTCCTGTGCCTTGGCCCTGTTACTCTTACAGGTGTGCCCACCAAGTGGCTTTTCTCTGCTCCAGCATTATTTTCAGTCAGAAAAAAGCCGAGGTAGAAAAGCTGCTTTGCAGCTTGCTGCACGTGTCCTTGTACCAATGAAGTTGTTGCATGTATTCAGCAGAGGAGAACACATGCAAAATCCCCTGACATAGCACTGCAGAGGCTGTGTCTGAGAGGGGGAACCAAATCAGCCCAGGTCAGCACTGCCCTGTGGCATGACTCCACTGCCTTCTGCTCCACAGCCAGATCTCCCTGCCTGAGAAGTGTCTGGGTTGCTCCAGACTGCAGTCTGAGAGGAAGCAATGTGTTCACAGGAAGAAGGGCCTGGGGCAGCAGAGAGTGAGACAATTTGGTGACATTGTGGATGTCATCTGTCCTAACATTGGCCAGAACAGCACTGCTTATTAGTAATTAAAAATTTATTTGAGATTCTACTACATCATACAGGGATGAAATGGTGAGTTCAGCTCAGAATAGCTTGTGCAAAATAAATATATACCTTAGCTTATGCTTTGTAAATTTCCTTTTGTGTAAGTTCTTGCTTCCACAATAAATTTAAAAGTCTAATTCAAAAATGGTTCTTTTAAGGAAAGAAAATTCTATTATTAAGATAAAGATAGGATTTATAAGCACTAAAAGTTCTCAAAGAATAGAGAACATGAGATACATGCACATTTGGTCTATTAATAGGCAATAACTGACTGATAGCTTTCCTTGTATAATTAATTTCCTGTACTAAGATTAGGTTTTTATGTAGTCAAGATGACAGATGTGACTAGTTTTCACGAAACTCATTGGAAATACACAACTTTAAACTTTAAAATGTTTTACCCATACAGTTCATCTGTGTGAAGAATACAAGAATAAGGCTGTGAAATCATGTGAAATCCAATTAAAATCTTAATGTGAATAATGGTTTACTGTCAGAAATAGTTATCAAAACATGCTAAACCAAGTAAATATTTCCATTCCATAGGCTTACCAGCAAATCTGAAAGAAAAATTAATTCAGTATGGACGATTTGGAAAGACTAAATTCTAAACTTTTGTGTTCCTAAATCTGAAAACCTTGGACAGTATCAGTCTTAAGAACTGATATAATCTGGAAATTGTAAATAAATACAGTCCTGACAAAATTTCTGGTACAGTGACTTCCATAATCCTTTTCTAGTGAAACAGAAGAATTTTAAATAAAAATTGATCCTGTCCTATAACATTGTAATCTTCATTTTATTGTAGTAAGGACAATGCTGCATCTTCTACACAAACCAATAATCCAGTTGAAGAGAATATAAGGGTTAACTTACATCTGTAAGTGTTAAGTTCTTCCATGCATCAGGAAAGCAATTTATTCCGAGATTCAAACTAACCAAGCCACTAAGAGTTTCAATAAATAATTTCTTCGGTATAAAACCTAATAAAAAATCAATATAGAAATATATTTAGCCTTCTAAATAGACTTCTTCTGTTAAAAAATAAAGATCTATTTTTTCATTTTAATGGCCATATGAGAAAGTTATTTATTTTCCTGTTATGCACTACTGATAATGCTAATATCTTCCAAACCAAACACAAAATCTCCTCATTTAAAATTAATCATGTGTGACCTATATAATAGCAAAATTTCGAATATTTTGCTGCACTGCAATTCTTCTTGTACTTGTCCTGATCTGCATTAAGATCACTAATCCATCCTCACACAGTCTACACTGTCAATTAATGAGCTCTTCACAGACACCAATCACAGAGTTCTGTGTATGGAATACCTACCAACCTTTTCTTCCACTCTGCTGTTTCTAATCAATCATAAATCTATCTTCACTCTTTAAAGCAAGTGTATGCTAGAGAAAAGGGTGAAAAACACACACCATTGAACTCTGAAACAAAATTTATCTATTTGAAAAGCTTCTCAGAACTGATGTGTGGGAGTTAAAAACAGCTCCATTAATTTTATTTTAAAGAAATCCTAAGAAAAGAAAATGAGTAAGTGCAACAAATCCTATTTGTTTTTGAAGCAGGAACAGATTTGCTTATGAGCAAACAGAAACTTCAAACTTCATGTATGGTATTAAAACACAAAACTGTGTATAAAAAAAGATATGAGTCTTTTCTTTCAGTAATGGACTTTGCTGGGTCAGTGAGAGTTCACTGCAACACAAAAACATTAGCAACAAAAAATGTAAAGTTTCAAGATATGTAAATTTTTAGAGACAAAGCTGATTTGGTCAGGTTATGATCATTTCCATGGCATCAAAACAGGAGTTTTCAGATTACCTTTAAAAGCAAACACAATCAGTGAAATACTGGAAAGACTTACTTATTTTTTTCCTTTTTCCAGTCAAACTTCTTGTCCTTTCGAAAAGGCATAACTGTGCACATTCTATGGCTAAGACAATTTGTTTGAAGTGAAAGAGTGAAGTAAAATTTAAGTTTATGAGAAAGATATGTGGTAGGAATACAAAGAATGTGTTTGAATAGTATTTTCATGGTGTCATTTATCCAAAATCAAGTTGCCAATTTGAATGAATAGTCTGTATCTCTGTAGACCTGTTTACTTCCAGTCAGGAAAACCAGGATTAATGCCCTCAGCACATCTTAATACAGCAGAGAAATCCTACACAGATATAAGCTTGGAGAGAAGAGGACAAAAATAGATTTGGGAAGCTCTAAGTCTGTTAGAAGAGGAAGAAGGAAGGGAGAAACACCTGGGCTTGAAGTCTTAGTATCCTCCCACAAATTTCAGCATGAAAGCAAAAGCTGGGGAAAAAATACTATCAAACTGGTGACAGTGTTCTAATGTGACATCTTGAAAGTTTTTGAGTTATCTACATTGAGAAAGAACATCTTCTAAAAATCATGTGATAAATCATGTGCTATTTACTGAAGCATACTGGAATGCTAATATAATAATTTTAAGGTAACCAGAGATTTGGTTTTTTTATGAAAACATCAAGCTTCAAAATCAAGATCATTTCCATATAGCACAATAAAGCCTACATCACAGAAACATTGTTACTGGGACACTCCATGTAAGATTCAATAAACCAGGTAACATTTTAGTACTTCATGGGGAAAACAGTCTATGGTCCATGAAGGAGACAATGAACAACAAAAAACAAAAGAAAAAAATCTTATATCTTCTTTGCAGTCTCAGATTTTCTCGTGCTTTACCTCGAAGAGCCCAGCTATGATAACTTTTGTTTCATTTTTTGCTAAACATTTCCCCTTCCACATTTGATCACTGGCAATCTAACTTAGCTTTCTGTCACACTATCTTACGTTTTAAACTGTTCAACTCGTACTATGATTTCCCTATATGAAAATAAAAAATGTAGTTCTTGTATTTCTTAGGAGTTTCTGACTTTCTGAAATAAAATTTAATTTTGTCTTTATGCACAAAATTTTAAAAGGATACTAATATTGTCATTTCCCTTTTTGTGAGGCTGCATGACTTCAGAAACGCACAAAAAGCATCTAAGGGACATGGAATTTGAAGAACTTGCATCAAAACTGATGTCTGAAATGGGAATAAAGGACTGCAATCTAAATCACTGCTCACAATTGATATAAAATATATAATTGTTGATATTAACTGTAGAATTGCTGATGTGCTGTAGGGCAATTTCTTTTATTCTTCTACCTCCTTCTGTAATATCTAATGAGGGACAATTCCAAAGTTATAGTAGTTCAAAGTCTTCAAATGGACTGTGACTTAATTCCTCCTACTGATATACACAGGAGGAATGAGGGTGTCTCTGAGAAACAGTGGAAATCCCTCATAAACATGGAAAACAAGATATGAAATACTTTCCTCACTGTGTTTTTAGATATTTTGTCTAGACTTTGTGGATCTGGGTATATATCACAGAGCACAGAACTGGTTTTGAGTATCTGATTATAATACCAAACAAGAGGTGACTCATCATTTCAGCTCAAGGGTTGTCAGTGCTTCATAATCACGGAGAGACGCTGAGAGTGGGCAGCTACACAGATGGTACCCAGAAAAGAATACTGGTGTCTGCAAATGGTACTCTGCAAGTGGTGAAAGAAAATAATGTCCTCTAGGAAGGAAAAAGGAAAACAATTCCCAGAACTGGCTTTTTTCTACTTAGCAAGACTCATTTCAAAACAGGTATGCTCTTTACAAAATCCTTTTGTAAGTACAAAATAAAAGGACCCAAACCTAGCAAGTTTCAGTTGAATAATGTAGGAGACTGAATAAAAAATTAAACATTTTTAATTAGAAGGAGTAGCAAGCATCTTGTAAAAAGAATCAGTATTCGTGAAGATTTTGAAAAACTGGAGAGATGGTCAGGACCAGTAAGTAAGTTTCACCAGAAACAGATCAAAGTACTTTTTGGATATAGATTGCAAAAATTGAGACATTTATTACATTGCAGATAAAATTATTCAGGAACAGACTTCAAGCACACTGGAGAACAGAATTATACTTCCAAGTGAACTGTAAAAACTGGAGAAAAAGTCTAGAATAAAAGGACATTATCCAGTAAAGATAAATGTCAAGTGTCCCACTGGGCTGA
>VZTN01031897.1:6263-16501 GCA_013400515.1 Erpornis zantholeuca | reverse complement strand
TAGTTTCATAAGCAGGAATTACCTTCCAATTCCACTGAAAATGCATGAGCTAAAAGAGAGTCCATCTATTTATTCAAAGCTATCGTAGCTCTGCAAATCTGTCATGAGTAGCAAGCAAAGTTATTCATACAGATAAAAGTTTCCCCTTCAAGTTTAACTTTATTGACTGCTAAAAGGCAAGTGGAAAAGAAAAAAAATGGTGGACTAATTTCCTTTTGACAGATTATATTTTTCATGTGTGATAGTGACAAGATGGTAACTTTGTCACTGGAAGAAGACTGACACTTCTTGCACTAGATCATGTAATGGGAAAATGCGGAATGGAGTCCTTATTTTCTTATCTCCCCTTGTTGTAATAAGAACAAGTGACTAATATAGATCTAGTGGAAAATATTTTTCAGTTAGAATATAATTAAAGGGTAAGTCATAGTTTTCACCATCATTTTTTTAGTAGGAATACTCTCATGCGTTGTATGATTTTTTTCTGGTGTAAGTTACTAGGGTACTGAATAGAAAGAGTGTTTATGCATGATTTACAAATTGTGGGTTCAAACTATTGTAAACAAGATGATAAGGGTGACTGCCTTCAAAAGCTTGGAAACTGAAAATTGGTTAAGAAAAGATGGATATGTGCCTACAGAAAACCAAAAAGCATATGCTAAAGCAGTACTTGTTAGCATACGGGGTAAGGGGCTAAACCATATTAGGAAATTTCCTTCAAAACCAAGCATTAGCAAGTGTGATTGAGACTGAAATATTTGTCACTGGAATAAGGTCATCTCTCCCATATTCCTCCTTTATGGACTCCCACTGTACTGGCACCACAACTGGGACCTGGGGCTTTAGGTCCTTGAACCTCATTGTTTTTACAGGTAAGCCACTCCAAGAGTGGTAACACAAGGAGTGCTCGGTCCTCAGCCCTGAATGAACACACCCCAGGAGTCTCCCAAAGCCACAGACTACTGAAGTACAAAAGATTAAATTTTTTGAGCAGCAGCACCCTGCAGTTAGGGAACCCTGTTTTTATAGGATTTTTCTTAGAAGTTTTCCACTTTTGTTTTAGACTGAAGTTCAATGAAAGTGGTGCTTGCATTCAGGAAATAGGAATCCTCACAAGAAAGAGACCTAGTTTTTCAGACAATTTTCTATCCAGTTAAGAGTTGTCAAGACTTTTGGCATATATGATATCAAAGGCAAGCACTCAGTAACTTTAAAGAAATTTTTAGAGAAGGAATGGAAGAAGTATGGAAGAAAGCAAGAAAAATGTATTTGAAAATCCATTAAGTGGTAAGTGAAACAGGTTTTATGGTATCAGTTAGGAATCAATCTTGGTAAATTGAACCAGTTTTAAATGTTTTCAGGTACATTTTCTCATTTAGCATGAGAAATGAAAAGTAGATTCCCAAGTTGAATTTGATAATGGAATAATCCTTCTGGTTTTAAACACTTTTCCTCTTAATGGAAGCTTTCTTTCAAGGTGTCTTGATGTTAATCCTTCATTTAAATATTAATAAGTGTGTCATACCTAAGAGAGGGCCTGTGTAATGATTTCTGAAAATCCAAACTATGATCTCTGTGTCAGAAAAGCTAAAAGTAAAAATAGTGGGGGAAATTGTAACCTGTCTGATAGCAGTTGTAACTTGAACTTCCACAGATGCAGCCAGATGTGTGCATGCACACCCAAGCACACATCCGCACACATGTTTTGAGGTACAAGGCTCAGGAGAATTAAAAAGAAGTCCTCCATCTCTGTCATGTAAAAAAATAATCATCAGGGTATGGTACCAGAAGTTCCAACTAAATTAGAGCCTCTGATAATCAGTCTTCCTAACTTTTAAAACATAACATATGGTCAACACTTATTAATGTAGAGGTAATATTTTGGCCTAGCTGAATCTCGTTCAGATCTTTCACATTTTATTAACATCCATAATATGGCATAGATCCTTCTCTCTGATTTCTGTCAAGCATACCAATGATTTGAGACACCTTATGCATTGAATACAGTAATTGCTGTGGGGCAAAACAGGCACAACATTTCAGATTAGTTTTGAATACTCATTTGCCATTTCTTAATCAAAGTCTATGTTTAATCTTTGCAGTATATAGAAGAAGGGAGAAAAAATTCTTCGAAATTGTTTCTTCATAAAGCAATTTTCCTTAAGATAATAGAGACTTTACTGTAGTTATAAGATTATATTTATAAATGTATGCCAGTGTTTTGCTTTGTTGTATTTTACGTCTTTCACTATAATTCACGAACTACCTTTGGTCTCCATTTCTTGATATAACTTGGCTCATTTCAATTCTGTGTCTGACTTCTCAGGAGGTGAAAAAAATGTTATTATCTATGTGATTAGTTTCTTTATACTCTCTCTTCTATTTGTCTTTCTTTTTCAGGTAATAACAAATAACATGCTTCTTATTCAAAACAAGTTTTGGATTCTGTAATAATTTGAAAAATTAGTAGTATTAAACAATGAAGAAGAGAACATTAGAACTCAAGATAAGACAAGGTATTATATGAGTGGTCAACACACTGTACCTGTTTTAATTTGAATATATATAACTGTGAACAAGAAAAGGGATTACTTTTGTGTAAGTGGGAGGCAGAGAAGAACAAAAAGAAAGGATGTTTATCACTTTGAAATAGAGGCAGAAAAGAAATTTTTAAAAGGAGAAATTGTAAAACTTGAGAATGTGGGCATAAAAATCCAGCAGTGCACGTGAATTTTTTATGAAAATGTACTAGATTCTCTCGTCTCTTCCTTCAAAGGCAATGATAATCCTAAAAGGTCAAAAGAATATGAATATGAAACACCATTGTGAAAGAAAATCTTTAAAATACATAGGCCAGATCATGCTGTTTTCTCAGTAACACATGCACCTTCTCACGGGGTGAAACAAGTGTCGCAGTGGGGGGCAGACTCCTGCTGCTCATGTTGAACAGCACAAAGAATGGGCCTAACTGTGAAGTGTGACATAAGAAGATTCCCAGAAAGAGAAGTGGTGTTGGGTGAGGAAAATAAAACATGATGACACTTTTCTAGACAACCACTGGTGCTGAATTAATTGTGAATGCCAGTCTTGGAATGGACTGTTGCATTATCCAAACAACATCTCACAATGCTTACCATAAACACCTTTAAAGTGTTGCTTTTAGCTTCTGTGTGCCACACACAGTGGAACTGGTTTTCAGCTGTGGTATTTTAGTAGTATGAAAGCAGTGTTTCTCCATTCTGATGTCATATTCCCCTGGGGAAACCTGACGTTCATCAGTAGTGGAAGAATGGTGTCTTTATAAAGGGCTTTTTCATGTGTAGTTGGCTCAGTGATTTTTTAATCAGAAAAAGCATTCACAGAAAAACTAATGCAACATTTCTAGAAGTACATTCGTAAATGAAAAATGTTTCTGAAACCATTAAAAATTGGTTCTCTGACAACTGGTTTAGGAGGGATGGAGTTAGTCTGTCGGAAAGAAGGAAAACAAAAAATTCATAAAAATTGTGAAGAAGCTCATATCACAAACACCACATCTCCAGCAGCTCTTTATAAGTTTGGATGAACACAGGTGGAAAAAGGATTTACACCTCTAATATGCTGAACCAGTGATCCAGACTCTGACTTTTGAGTAAAAGGAAGAATCATACCTTTATCTTCCATCTGCTTTTGTCAGGCAAGGCTGGGGGAAATAATCATCTCACAGAACAATATGTTCCCATTACAATATATCACCATCCTTTCCAAGACATGGCTTGATTTCTATCTTCTTAAAGCACCTTCTTGTGCTACAAAAGTTTGTAGCCTTTCTTTAAAATCTTAATTTCTTATTTAAGTCACTTGAAATTTTGTCCATTTATAGCAGTTAAACACGTAAATAATTTTATGGAGTTGGTCTTGAATTTAGATGCATAGGTGAAATTCCAACCCCTTTGGGTTTGTGCCTGAAAGTGCTAAGTGAAGGACAGATGGACTACTGATGAAGCAGCACAGTTGAACACTCAACCATAAAAAACTCCAGTACTAGTAACAACTATTCTTTAAATATTTGTCCTACTCTGGGTTCAAAAAGGGTTCTTCCTACTACCTTTGTATACATCTTTCCTTGGTATTTGCAGCTATTGCAGTTTTTGGTAAGTCACGGAACTCAATATCCATACCAGGTCCACTGGTAGAGGAAAACAATGAACTTCAAAAATAGCCTGTAGAATGTTTGTGCTTGTATAGAAATAATGCAAATAATCACAAAACATTCTTCATTAGGAAGAGCTGGTGACATGCACTCTTCTTTTCAGCACCTCAAATGGGGAAAATATGAGAGAGATTTTAAAATAGTGAAAGCTTTTTGACTTCTAACAGCCAGAACCTTATTTATTAGAACCTAATAAATAAGCAAAGGTTCTGTGACAAGTAGTAGCTTTTGCCTTCAATTAAAATTGTCCCTTAAATTAAAAAAAAAAATTCCAAAAAATCCCTAGCAATAGAAATAACAACAACAAAAGAACCCAACCCCAAAAAATCTGTAACACTCATTCACAAAAGAAATGTAAAACAGTGCTGGAGGAAAAATTTTCTGAAACTGTTGTTTATTTGCTGATGCTTTTTATTCCATTTGGAAAAATAAGAGTATTTTTTCTGAGTCTGAAATAAGATATTAACACAGGCATATACGCAGTGTCTTTATGGATGAATAATAGGCAAGAATAGAATTTAGAGAGTTATGTAAATTTCCTTGAGATATTTTAAGGGTGGATGACGATTTCAAGAGAAGAAACAATCTCCATCTAGACAAAAGCACATCTGCTCAGAAACCTTCTCTCTTGAGAATGCATCTCCTGTTAGCAATTTTAAAAGGTCTGAGCTAAATTTACCTTGAATTCAAATGACCTATAAAAATCTTCAAAAGGACCTTCCAAAATACATTTTGAATGTTTTTATTTTGCTTGCCCAACTTTCAGTTCTAACTGGAAGTTATATAGAAGCATGATTGTGCTTTGGAAAATATTTTCTCATCATTATTTCCTGACACAATTATAAGCACACATGTTTTAATTTACCCAGAAAAGCACATTATCTACTGGTGATGGACCCACAGTCCTTGACCAGCCCATCTTTTGAAGTATGGCTATTGGAACTTTTTCGTGTTTATCTGCTTTCATACAACAGTGAGGACCATAAAGGTAATATTTTGGAGTGACTCGAACATTTCCACAGTAGCAACCTTCACAGTATTTTCTGTAACTAGATCTGCAGCCTGATAATTTGTGATCAAGAGTATGAAACATCACAAAGGATGTGTTTGGGCCACAGCATGAAAGAGCTGTTGTGTTCCTCTCTATATGCCTGAATAAAATACCTGCTCCAAACTGGATCTGGTACTGGACAAATCTTAACTGTACTGAAGGTCTTTGAGGTTCTAAGCCAGGAACATTTAGAAGGAAAACAGAAAAATATTTACCTCAAACTACAGAGCCAATTCTGCAGATTAAAATGCAAACTTGTGCTTTGTCCTTTGTGAAACTGTGTGGAGGCAATTCTATCCTTGTACCTAATTATGATGGCTTGACCTTAGTTGGAGAACTGGTGCCCACCAAGACATTGTCACTCCCCTCCTCAGCAGGACAGGAGGAGGACAAAATAAGTTGAAAAAATTTCATGGTTCAAGGTAAAGGTAGTTCAATAAAGCAAAACAAAAGGCTGCATATGGAAGCAAAGGGAAACAAAGGTTTTATTCTCACCAGCAGGTGACGTACAGCCACTTACCAGGAAGCAGGGTGTCAGTTCATGTAGTGGTTGCTCTGAAAGGCAAGTGTCATGCCCCAACCCACCCCCCTTGTTTCCCACCATGCCCATGACACACATTTTCTCTTTGTTTTTATAGCTGAGCAGGCATCATACGGTGTGGAGTATTCCTTTGGTCTGTTTGGATCGATTATCCTGGCTGTGTTGCTGCCCTAGATCTTGCCCATCTCCAGCCTTCTGGTGGGGGGAGCAAGGAGGAGACAGTGCTGCTGCTGTACCAGAGCTGCTCAGCCAAAGCTCTGCTTGCTATCAGCACCCTTCTAGCCATGGATGGAAAGCACAGCTCTGCCATGTGGAAAAGTAACTCCATTCACAGACAGACTCAAAACGCTGTTTTGGTATCAAAAAGAGAATATTAGGAGAAGTAATCTCACCTTACTAACAAAAATGGTTGACGAATTTTGCAGCTATTCACATTACATGAAACACTACCTTATTTTTGGTTACCTGGTTTTATATTTGATTATCAAGCTGATTATTTCTTCTGACTTTAGCCCTGGCTGCTTGGCAAAGTCAGCAATACGTATGCTTTGCTAAATGTACTAGGTCAAGGAAGATTCAGTATAAAAAATTCACTTACTTCAGAACATGCACAAAAGAACCCCTTTCAAAAATAAAACCTCATTAAATTATGTAAAATATTTTATTTAGACAACAGAAATATTTAATTTCTTTCTTGACCTTTCTGTAGTTTCTAAAAACTTGATATATGCAAGGACATAAAATTGGTAATAAATAGAGGCATTTATTAGAGTGTGATGGGACTTCAAAACTGCTCTAGAGAGCATGGTATTCTTCTCTTAAATAAAATTCCAACAAATAGAAAACCTTTAAAACCTTCAGAATATGGTTTCCAATCATCTGTTCCAAAAATATCCTATTACACTATGATCTAGAAGAAATGGTCACATAGTAAAAAGTTAATTATTTTTATTTGATTTTTCATAACTATTTATTCTACCATGAGAAGCCAAGTAGTTATGCTGGAAGAAGATAGATGTGGCATTACTACATAGAAAGATACTACTTTCCCCAAGCAGCAACACATGTAAAATATGCTTTATTTTCCTGCAGTTAGTCATTTCCAGATGCTTTTATTTACTAGGAGTCATATTCAGAATTCTTACTGTTGAAATCCAGACAGTGTCCCAGTCCTTAGTCCCAGCAGGGTGTAAATCATAAAGCAAAAATATAAATAATAAATAATAATAATGGAAGTTAATTTGTCTTCCTCAGTCATATATCACACTGTTTCTTTATTCTATTAGGATATTCTAGTTCTTTTATTGTAACTTTAAAAAGGTGATCACAGGAGTAATTTTTAACTTCCTTATTTCAAGTGGACCTTAGCTATATTTTGACAACCTATTGCGCAGGAAACACAGGTTTGCACGAGTACAAGTTTCTTTGGCAGTTGCAAGTGAGCACTGCAACTTAAAATTGGCTTTCCACACACTCTCTGATTAATAGTGCAGCCTCTGGAGCCCTACAAAAGTATTGTATTTTGTAGGTTGTTAACAATTCTTGGGAAGCAAGAGGGTTGAATCTTTACATGGAAAAGAGGGAAATGAACCCATGCTTTCATTTTCAGGGTACTCTATCCACTGGAGAACTGTGAAAAGGGTATACGGTGGCATTACTAAAATCATATATACCAACCGACACATTTATGACAAGTCCTTTTACCCTTTAAATGCATAAAGATAAAACCAGGGTGGAAAGCTGACCTAAGCCCACAAAAGCATACTATTCCTCTTTGATGTGGATTGTGTTGGTGGGGTTTGCTATATCCCATGAAAGAACATAAAAAAGGGAGAGCGGAGTGACTGCTGGTTTTGTCTTTTCCACCAGCAAAGATAAATACCCAGCCTGAATTGCAGCAGCTTGTGATAAGCCACTGCCTGCTCAGTCTGTGTGGCACCACTGTAGCTGTCAGACTTATTTAAATTTCTCCATACCAACCCTTGTTTTAGCTTCAGTAGCACTACTGTTTACAAAACACTATATATGAGGCAGATGCAGTTTCAGGTTTTTAAATTACAACAAGCTTAATCCTATTATGCACTGAGAACATACAAAAGAGGGGGCTGAGGGCTGTTTTATCCCCTGCCTGTCATGACAGCAGAGGAACAATTCAGCACCTGCAGAAGCAAAATCACGTATAGCTCTATGACGGTTAGTTTGACCTAGAAAATAGCAGATCATGAATTTATTTAATATTCAGTTCTACTAAGACGTATCTCAGTGTATGGTCACTGATATTCACCCATTCAGCTGCATAAGTACATGCTAGAGAAAGGAAACTTATTAGCTTCAGTAATAACACACAAACTCAGTTCATGGCCAGAGCTGAGCTGATGATCTAATTCTACTCCCCTCCAGCTGAAATAATTCTGGGACTTCACCTTAAAATAACTGGCACTTGTCAACAAGAGGAGATCAATTTCCTGCTTCTGTGATGTCTAATTAAAACACAGTGTGTGCTCAAGACTTGTCACAGGTTGTTAAACAACTGAAGGAGTTGCTGGCATTAACTCCATTTTACTGGAAAATCCTGCTTCAGTTGAAACACAGTAAAATATTTTTCACAAAAAAACCCCCCCAAAAAAACCCTATCAAATATAAATCTGGAAGTCCTATTAACTTCTATATTGTTATGTTCTCTAAATATAAATATACCTGTCAATATAACTCTTTACTGTGTGCAAAACACGCTATATATTTTCTAATACACCTGTTAATAAAATTCTTTACTGTCTGCAAAACACATTATAGATTTCCTAATACAGTTAATTTATTTCATTTCCTACAACTGACATATCTGATCTGAATGTGATCTTATTCTCCTGATAAGTTTTTAGCACAGATTTTATGATTCCTAATAATTTCGGTTTCCTATACTAGGAGCAATATAGCACTTGTGATTTCCCACGTGATAGTACCGGATCCACTCCAAACATATGGGGTTTGAAATTTGTCCTACTGTGTGAACCCAAGAGATTCCAATAGTTTGAACTAGTACTCTGAGCTAGATAAATCTGTGGTAATTTGTCTTAACCTAAGGGCAAGGCCAAAGTTCAAAAGAAGCATCAAAGAAGTCTAAAAATGCCATCCACAAACCTCCATACCAAAATCTTTCATCATGAGTAATATATTTTATTTGAATTCTCAATACCATACTGGAATTACCAGGTCATCACAATCATTTGGTCTGCCTATCACTTTAATATATATCGAATTCTGCAAAAGACAACCCTTTATTTAGCCAATTATTTTTAAAGCTACCTAGAATGTAATGAAAGTAATGCAAGAAATGAAAGTAATGAAAATAAATGAAATACAGACATTTTGTGCTGACAATTAACAGGTTCCTGTCCCACAGACCCTTACCATTCAATATAATACAGCTCAATACAATACAGCTCAGAATAATTGAAGACAAAAATTGTCATCGCAAAACCTCTCTCCGTGATTGTTGAGTGGTCTTGAGAATCCAGAGAGATCCCAGCCAACTGGAAGCTGGCAAACATTGTTCTGATTTTCAAGAAGGGCAAGGACCCCAGGAATTACAGGCCTGTCAGTCTCATTTCAGTCCCTGGTAAAGAAGATAGAGAAGATTATTCTGGGAGTTATTGAATAACACCTGAAGGACAATGCAGTCATTGGTCACAGCTAGGAGGGCTTCGTGAGAGAAAAGTCCTTCTTATCAATCAATTCTTTTATGACAAGGTAACCCACCAAGCTGATCAAGGAAAGCCTTGGATTTCAGTAAAGACTTTGATATTGTCTCTCACAGGAGCCTTCTGGACAAAATGTCCAGAACACAAATGGATTAACTTAAAACGATGGGTGAGCAACAGGATCATGGGTCAGGAACAAAGGGCTGTAGTGAATGGGGTGACGTCAGACTGGTCACCCACAAGTGACATCTTGTGGGGTTCTTCGGGGCTCTTCAATATTTACATGGGCGACTTGGACGCAGGACTGGAAGGGATACTGAGCAGGTTCACAGACAATACAAAACTGGGAGGAGCTGTTCACTGTCTTGAAGACATGGAAGCCCTTCAGACAGACCTCGACAAATTACTTGGGCTGTTCAGCCTGGAGAAAGAAAGACTGAGGGGACAGCTCGATGTGGTCTTCAACATCCTTACTAGGGGAAGAGAGGAGCAGATGCCGATCTCTGCTCTGTGGTGACCAGTGACAGGACCCAAGGGTATGGCCTGAAGCTGTGTCAAGGAGGTCAAGTTGGATATTAGAAAAACGTTCTTCACCCAGAGGGGGGTTGGGCACTGTCACAGGCTCCCCGGGGCAGTGTTCACAGCATCCACACTGATGGAGTTCAAGAAATGTTTGGACAATGCTCTCAGGCACATATGTGATACTTTGGGATGGTGCTGGGGGTCCTTCCAAGGGACCTGCTGGGGATCCTTGTG
>VZTN01031896.1:1931-22797 GCA_013400515.1 Erpornis zantholeuca | reverse complement strand
CTACCTTTTTTTTTTTAATTTTGCACTTAGCAATAAGATTGCTTTTCCAAAGGGATTCCTGTAAAGATACTTACCTACTGTGTCTGGCCTCTTTATACAAGTACAGTGCACATTTTTTCACGCAAAAGTTTCTGTTGTGATGGTTTTTAGCCCAGATTTTCCTTTAGGAGAATATCATGTTGAAATATAAATAACTTTCAACCATTTTGTTGCTTCTAATTCCAGTTTTGTTATAAAATGCAATCTTCACTAAAAGGTGTGATTTTTCCATAGGAAAATAGATAAATGGTTCTTCTATAAAATTTTATTCAAGTCTACTAGTTTTTTTATGCTTGTTTGTTTGTTTTTAAATTATGAGCTACAAAAATATATAAAATAATTTGATATCTATTAAAAACAGATACTGGGGAATCATGGAAACTAGAATACTTTTTCTTTCAGTAAGTAGTTTTAGAAAAACCTTTCTCGTGTGGGATTGTGGACAGAAAACTATAAGGCTCTGTAGATTAATCTCTGTAGATTAATTTTTTTAAATTTTGGTTTTCGAACTGTTTATGTACATAACAAGGTAGCCTTACTGTGATGAAAGGGGAAAAAAAACAAAAACAAGGACAAAAGGCCATTTATAAAGTTGAAAATGAAAAGCTGAAGAGTAACATTTGCAGAAACACTGGAAAACTTCCTGGTTGCTATTTATACCTCTTACTGCATATAAGCCCAGCAAACATGTTTCTTTATACCCTGCAATTTCAAAGGTCCTAAGAAGTTTGGTTTAGTGTGTGTGTATATAGTCCTTGTAACTGTGTGAGTAGCTAGGCACCTCAATGTTGTAGGCCATTTGGCTCCTTTCACTCTTGAATAGAACTGATTAGTCCAGTAATCATTTTAAAATTGCAGTTGAAATGTTTCTTACTGTTTAGAGAATAGACTTTTCTGAACTGCTTAGAGAATAATCTTCATAAAGAAATTCAGCTTAAAGTTAAATATAGATGATATTCCTGTATCTGCAAGAGGAAAAATGGATTCAGAAGAAAAGGAAGTCTCTCCTTCAAGCCAGTGAAACAGAACCATATGACCTAGTGTTTAGGAATTCCTTTGTGATGGTGAAAATTTGCATTCTATTTATGGAACTGATAGCATCCTATTCATTCCCATTTTATCCTAGTGTCTGTGCATTATACGAGACATTATTTTAAATGAGTGTCAGAGTTAGAAGGGTAGAGTTACACGCATTTATTCTTTCCTTTGCTCTGTGCATCTAGATTATGTTCCTTATATAAAACTGCAAATCTTTACAGAAAGTAAATGGAGAACGACTTTCTCTTATCCTATTCTAAAAGCATATTTATATTTCTGGCAATTATCCAGAAAAGTACATGTTTTGTGTTGGAATGCTCTTCAGCAGATACAAAAGTTTTAATCTGTATTTTTTTATAATGCAATTACACAAAAGGCTGTAAATACAGAAGTATTCTAGAAGTATTCCTGTGTAGTCATCTGCTTCTGTGAGGAGCCCATGTGTGCAGAAGTGAATCTCCTTGAGACCCAGTTTTCAGTTTTCAGTTAACATTCTTATGAATATTTTGACTTTACAGGGTCAAAGTGCCTACCCTGGCTCAAGGTCTATTTTAAGGCCAGATTCTCAGCTCTAGATTGATTTAGATTTTCTTCTCTTTCTTGTCTTTTGAAAAAGATATGTTTTCTACTTCTGGCAGTAGTAGCTTTACTATTACAAGCAGGATACAATCAAAATGATCAGCATTATAATACCAGTCCCTAAACACTATGTCAATAACATTACCTTAGTAAGAAGTGTTAAAGTAGTGTTACTCCCACTTAGTTAACAAAGTTTTCCCACCACGGCAATTGTGGTTTGTTTCCATAATCAGATAGTAGTCATTAAACATTGCAAATAAAAACAAGGGTCTTTGAACATTTTTGGAACAGGTGTTTCCAACTGAACGTGTTCTTACTTATTGGGGCCTGAATATAGGTCCTTATTTTGTTAGGTGTGTTTGACTGCAGGTGCTTTAGGATTTTAGTTTTCAGGGAAAATATGCATTTACTTCTGTGTAGCACCACTCATGAATAGGTGACTACTAAATAAGAGTGTAAAGCTAACATAAAACAGAAGTTGAAATTGTGATACATGAAAAAAGCCTGCAGCTTGGACACTGAATTTATGGGATTGTACCAGAAATGCAGAGGATTTGAGGGGATTCTTATGTTTTATTTCCTTTAGATTTTATAGAACCAGCATGACCCAGGGAACTTTCCTCCAGTAATTGCTCTTAAAGTCACTTCATGAAATCGCTACTCTTCTGTTCAACAATTGTGGGTCAGGACCTAGTTATTTCTGAAAGTCTGACAGGCTTTGAAATACAGTTTGCAGTATATGAATCCAGCATGAAATGGGAGTGTATTACAAAATTCTGCAATATCCCAAAGTACCAGATAATTTTTTTTTGTGAACATAGCACAATAATTACTCACCTGTAACTGCTGAAGTTCTTATTACTGCAGAGCTTGAACATGTGAGGCTGCATTTAGTCTGGCTGAGATGATCTACAGCAGCCCTCATGGCTCTGTGCTGTGCAATGGTATCTAGAAAGGTGTTGGTAACACACCAGTGTTTTGGGTGCTGCTGAACAGTGCTCCCACAGCACCAGTGCTGTCTCTCCAACATTCCACCCCCCACCATTTGTGTTTGAGGAGATATCATTGACCCAAACTGACAAAAAGGGATATTCCATACTGTATAACATCTGCTCAGACATAAAAGTTAAGAATGAAGAGGAGAAAGGAAATCATTCATGATTACAACATTTGTCTTCTAGAGCAACTGCTATGCATGCATGCTAAGCCCTGCTTCCCTGGAAGGGTCTGGACATTGTTTGATGATGGGAAGTAGACAATTAAATCTTTTCATTTTTTCCTTTGCTTTGTGCACACAACCTTGCTTTTGCTTTATGCAACTGTCTTTATCTTGATCCACAAGCAGTTTTTTCATCTTATTTGCTTATTTCTTGACCTGCTGAGGATCAGTGATAAAGCAGCATGGTAGGCATCTGGCATTCATCAAGGCCAGCCTGTCACAGAACCACAGATAACAGGGCTGAGATACAAGGGCAGAACCTTTAGTTGGAGAACTACTAAATGGGTAAACTGTCCACAGATGATGTGATGAGTTATACCTTAGAAAATGTATTCTACAAACTTATAAACTAGCAAAAATTCTGTAGTCTATGTTTGAAAATTAAGAATAAAATACCAGGCAGGAACCAGTGTTGGCAAGAAATAACAAGCTTTTTTATTTCAAGTCTTGAACTTCAACTTTTCAAGTCTTGAAGATTTGCCCGTTTTGTCTGGTTTGGTCTTAGACTGTCAGATTAACTTGGCTTACTTAACCATATCATTGGTTTCTAATAAAGTTAACTATTACTCAATTTCTTAGATATAATTTAGATTTATATAATCATGCAGCGTATTTCTTCTATAGATGGTAGTAGAAAGTAATTATCCTATAGCAATTACTCTATATGGAAGGAAATATTCATGACATTAACAGTAGTAGCAATAGAAATACAGGTATCATAGAACAGCAGCAATCTTGAAATGGACACAGTACAGTGCAAAAGGATGTATGATATGAAATGGAAGGCACAGGATTATAAAGGAGATTCCATAGCTATAAATAACTCACTATAAATAAATAGTGGTCATTTAAGAAAATGTAGACTTGATTGCTGGGCAAAAGCAATTTGTGAGATCAGTAAAGAAAAATTAAAATAATTATCCAATATATGTAAGATACTCCATATAATTGTCTATAAAGTAGAATTAAAATCAAGAAAAGCAAGGTTCAAAGCCTTACTTTTTTTTAAATTATTTTTTTCTTGTTCTATAAAAACTAAATGTGGGCCAATAATCATTCATTAGTCTTAAGGTTTCAACAAAATAATTGGCTTTGCATATGAAAACGTGTTTCCTGTTTTTCACGGTTCCTGCCAAACATTGCACTTAACTGATTTCAGCAGAGCTGTGTTGCTTTATAGCAATTAGAAAAATGGTTTATGTTGTTAGAACTCTTCCAGTGTTTTCAATGTCAGAAGCTGAATTCTGTAGTCAACAATTTAACGTGTTCTATGAATTCAGTATTTTGGGATCTTCTCTCTGAAAACAGAAAGAACAGTTTCCCTCTCCCTTCAGCTTTTTCTTAAAGGAGAAACAGAGCTCTTTATCATTGAATATTTTATTGGAAAAATGTAAAATTGTTGTCCTCCAGTACATAGAGAGTATATAACCGTACTAGTAACAGGCTTGCAATAAGTCCACAAAGGCTCAGAATTTTAACTGATCCATCTTGCTTTGCCTGAACTTGGTCTACGTGGAACAGTTTTGGCAATCTCTATAGTTGCTAAAAATCTAACTGCATATTATCTAATTTATTTCAAGTTTAGCTTAGCATAATTTTTAGTGTAACACCTACTGCTATAATAATTTTTTTTGCTTCTTGCAGTTACTGGCTCCTAATTCTGTTCTATTAATATTATGACTGAGAGATGGTAATAAGCACCACTTATTCTGGGGAAAATTAAGTATCTATGACTCTAGAGTAATAGTGTAAGAATATACACCCTGAATGTCTGCACGAAAGATAGGAACAGAGTTCCCAGGGTTATAAAAACCTCGTCAGTGGTCAACTACCAGGCATTAAAGAAATTTTATGCTGGAGGTTGGTTGGGACCAGTTTTAGAACTAATAAAAGAAACAATGTCCATCCAACACATATATACCATATGACATACAGCAATTACTTAGAAATCATAGATTATGGACTAATAAAGAAAAAGGGAACTTTAGAGCATATATGAACTTCAACAGACAGTCAACTGAGAATGACATAATTTCCCCTCTAGTAAAACCCTTGGGAATATAAATGAGTTGTCATTTGCAGGTGTTTGGGTTCTTTGTTTATTTGATTGGGGTTGTTTTGGTTTTGCTGTGGTTTATTTTGTTTGTTTGGGGTTTTTTTTCAGCAAAAATTGAAAAGTAAGAATAACACCAAAGAAACAGGCAGATATTATTCACTTAGATCAGACTGAACTGTATCTTGAAAGGGAATGACCAGCAATTGGATACACTGGTCTATAGTTGTTACTATCACTGTACTAACTGTACTAACAAAAATTCTTTTATTTTAATTCTTTAATTAGAATATCAATAAATGCTTGGGTTTGTATACGTTTCTTTAGCCCACATAAAGTTTAGGATGTAGTTGGTCTGGTACCAAACCTTCAGGTTTGGTTCTAGTTTGTATACAAAACTAGATATGTGGTACATTACCTGCTATTACATGAAGTTGTACAAAAGCTGAGTTGATAATTATATGAAGGGGAAAATAGAGGTCACAGAACTATAAAGGGGATTTGGGTTATCTATTTCTGATTTCTTTCTCACAAACAGTTCCAGATTTGAATCTGCTGACATTTGTAACCTTTTCCTTATTATCATATATTCATAATAAAGTGTGTACAACATATTGCTATGGTAGAATGGTAAGCAATTTCTCTGATAATGATATCCAGAGAGGCTCTGATTTAATTAACACGAGGCACTGGACATACAACCCACAGGATCTGGGTAATTAGAGACCTGCCCGTGTGACCTCAATGCCTAAGACTATGCAACAAATTTATCTTGACTGCAGTTCCATGACACATCCAGGACAGCCAGGACACAGGGCCAGACAACTTGAGTTAAGGAAAGGCATGTCCTGCTGACCAACCTAGTGGGTGAGGGAAAGGCTGTGGATGTTGTCTACCTGAACTGCAGTAAAGCCTTTGATATTGGATCCCATGGCATTCTCCCGGAAAAGCTGTCAGCCCATGGCTTGCACAGGTGCTCTTTTTGACTCTGTAAAAAGCTGGCTGGATGGCTGTCCCAGAGGGTGGTGGTGAATGGGCTACATCCAACTGGTGGCCAGTCACTGCCGGGGTTTCCCAAGGCTGGATCAATCGGTCAAGGCTTGTGAACTTCAATAATGTGAAGTGCTCTGTCCTGCTCTTGGGTCACAACAACCTCATGCAGCACTACAGGCTTGGGGGAAGAGCAGTTTGAGAGATCCTCAGCAGAAAAGGACGTGGTCAACAGCTGGCTGAACATTAGTCAATGTGTGCCCAGGTGGCCAAGAAGGCCAATGGCATCCTGGCTTGTGTGAGAAATAATGCAGCCAGCAGGAATAAGGATCTGATTAGTTCCTCTTTAGTCAGCACTGGTGAGGCTACATCTTCCATCTTGTGTCCAGTTCTTGACACTACAAGAAGGACACCGAGGTGCTGGAGCATGTCCAGAGAAGGGCAGCAGATATGGGGAAGGGTCTAGAGAGTGATAGGGTCATATGGGAAGCAGCTGGGGGAGCCAGGGGTGTCTAGCCTGAAAAAAAAGAGGCTCGGGGGAGACCACCTCACTTTCTACAACTACCAGAAAGGAGGTTGTAATCAGGTAGGGGTTAGCCTCATTTCCCAGGCAACTAGTGATGGGACAAGAGGAAATGGCCACAAGCAGTGCCAGGGGAGGTTCAGGTTGGACATGCTGAAGAATTTCTTCACTGATGGGTTGTCAAGAATTAGGACACGCTCCCAGGGAAGTGGTAGAATCACCATTCCTGGAAGTGTTTAAGAATTACTGTACCTGGCACTTAGTGCTATGGTTTAGTTGGCATTATGGTGTTTGGTCAAAGACCTTGGAGATCTTTTCCAACCTTACTGATTCTATTATAGACTATATATGTATTTTCAACTGTCACAGGTGTTTAGAAGACATTTAAACTTTAAAAATATGGTACTATAAACTACTAATTCTAAGTTACTCTAACACATAGATGGTACAAGATAAAGCTTTTAACACTTAGCATGTTCAGAAAATTATTTTCTTTTTCTTTTCCACAGAGGTATTATTTTTTAAAAACAGAATAAGAAGAAACTCTTTCAGAAAGGACAATTATCACACAAATATATGGTGATAAATTACCTATCTGCAAACCTTTTTTTTTGAGAGAAAGTGAAAGCTGTGAAAGAAAATGTATCAACTTAGCCAAATGAGTAGTTTCTGAATCATATTAATTCAACAGTAGATTTACATTAAATGCTACACTACTTCATTATATGTCAAAGTCTTGTCTTTGTTCAGGACTTTAGATATTTTGAAAAGTTTAGAGGCTTTGTCTAAGCTTTGCCATAACTAACAACTGAGATGAAATAGAAGACATGGACAGTTTTCATATGCAATGGGTAGAACTGCTGAATACTTGATTTTTTTCTGAGGAGAATGGATTAGCAGCAGAATGAGAAAGGAATTAGGGATATATACAATGCAGTCAGAGAAAGGTCTCATGGCTACAGAATATAATGAAAATACAAAACATCTTTATTAGACCTTAAAGGCATTGCAAATATTAAAATTCCTCGTAAGTTACTATATCATTTTTCTAATCTTATTCAGAATACTGCTTAACAAATGAATTTTCTTACTTGAATGCTATTATATATTTTTGGTAAAATTTGGAGCTATAGTACCAGCTACATTAAGCAGTACAGCCATATTACTGAATTGTGTGGTTCAAGCCAATTACTGGGAGACACAGTAAGCGAATCCAATGAAATGCCTGCTCTCTACCACTGCTGTTAAGATCTTTTCTTGGAATGGTATTCCATTGTGTCCTGGGTTGAAGTATATTCTGTTACCATCTTCATGAGCTGTTGGAACAGGTGGTGTTTTCCTTGCCTACTCCCCCTGGGCTATCTGCTGTTAATGGGCCATCAATGCCTGGTCCCATGACTCAGAGATAACACCCCCCGGACTACCTCCTGTTAATGGCCCATCAGTGCCTTATCTCATGACTCACCATCCCATTGTGAGATGCTCCGCCCAGAGGGAGGAACCAACTATTCCATCATGGATATAAGCTGAAATCCTGAACACCACAGCAGCACTTGCCTACTGGACTCCCAGAGGAAAAGAGCTACTGCCGGACTTCCAGACCTTTCTTTCTACAGGATCCCCGTGTCAACAGAACTGCTTTGCTTGGATTGCCTCCACCATTAGAGTGTCAGGTTGTATTTCTGACTTTTGTCAGTATCCTTGTATTACTGCATTTATTTATTTCTTTCTTTTAATTTTCTTCCATTAAATTATAATTCTGACTTGTGATCTCCCACTGGTTTGATTTCAAACTAGTACACATTGCACACGTGCAGCAGTTCACAGCTCTTTGGAAGCACCAGAACTTGTTGCTGAATGAGGGTTGAGGTTACAACTTTGTTTTGTTTGAATCCTGCGTGGTAATCATAAATACTGAACACAAGGCAAATATTGGCTTATCCTTTAATTACTGAAGCAAGGAGGTGGGTGGAAGAAGCAGCAATTTATTGCCCTCCTTAAATGTTGGGTTTTGTACAGCTTTACCCAGTCCCTTCTGTACATGATGTTCGATTAGCATTGTAACTTCACAGTGTTGGTTTTTGAAATACAGGGTCTCTAAATATCACCTTAAAGCATTGGGTTTCATCATCCTTCCACTTTGTCAGACATGTATTTTATGATCTAAAGGTAGACACTGCTGAGAAGGCTGGTCTAGCTCCATCAGCTTCCATTCCACTGGGCTCAGTGATCTTCTAATATAACTTTAAATCTGGAAGGAGACTAACAGGTGGGAAGGGAATCCTTAGCAATCCAGCCTTGTAACTAGTAGTACAGATAGAACACCTACATTAATAAAGGATATTGTAAATATAAATGTTGGATTATTGACCTCTGAAAGATTTAATTCTTTTTCAGTTCTTTATTCCAGATGCAGCTTAAGTCTTTAGTAGGCTTATCAAGTTTGGTAATTTTTATTCTGCAAAGAGAATATGCATAACAACAATGTTCATAAAATACATCTGAGACTGACAGAATGTGTTGCAGTCTCTCACCTGAATGTCTAATAAGCACATCCTAAAAATGTCAAAATCTTACAATGAAGATTGGAATAGCTTCAGGCAACCTGCGGCATTTTGGGAAAAGCCATAGAGAGATAGATGGAAATAGCTGCATATAATTAAACATTACAAAATTAAATAATTAAATAGTAAACTTAGTTAAATAATAAATGCACTCTTTTGAATCTCTTAAGTATCACAATTAAAATGTCTGTATTTATGTATTCATTTATAATATTCATATAATATATTAATGTCTCTGGAAAGTCTCTCTTTCAGAGATTAAAAAAACAAACAACTACTACCGAAACCAAAACAAACAAAAAAATCAAAACAACCCCACAGCACATTGAAAATTACTAATTTTTACTTATTTGGTGATAATACATACTTACCAAAACCAGAGATTTCAAAGTGTTGTTCTTCCTGTTTTTTAATTTCTCATACAGATGTGGAAATATAGGCTAATGTATTTTGTTTTCTTGTATCTTGTCTTTTTCATGTTCTAAAAATAGTGAAATAAGGGATCTGTATTTGAGGCATTGAATTAAAGATAATTGGGGCCTTACAAACCTGTGATAATAAGCAAAGGGGAACAAAAATGATCAAAAGATGTGAAAATCACCATCAAGCAACAAAAATAACTTTGTACATTTAGTATTTAATATCAACAAGCATGCTAATGAGATGATACATAATTAAATTATCAGTTTGTTGGAGAAACTAAAAAATACACATAACATAAAAAAATTGATCTTACCTGGCAATAAAAAAAAAAACACCATGAAATTTCAGCAGTCAAAGTGAGGATGTTACAGTTCCCACTGTAGTTCTTTATGTTCTGGGAGTATTTTAGTACATGTAGGATGAATAGACTGGAGGAGAAAGGGGAAAGCAGACTGCAGTAAAACTCTTATTCACATTAAATATTGCTTCATTATAATTACTATATGTTTTATCCAAAACATAATGTTTGACAAAATTCTATAACATAATATTTGCTGTTTCTTTTACTATTTACTGTAATATTTCATATATTTCTTGATTGATAAAGGGAGTTAGTATTTGGTAGCCAGAAAGACATAGTTACTGATATAAATATATATCAGTATATATTTTTATATATATATGTACACAATATAGTTATATAGTTACTGATATAAATGATGCAGATCAATAACTTGAAGAATTTCTTCTTGGTGATGATATATATTTTATATATCCATTTAATTTTAAGAAAGGCTGCAATTTTAAAGTTGAAAATTCGTTGACTACTTAACAATTTAAGTTAATTAGTTAATTATGGACAAAAACACAGCATGCTTTTAGGGTTTGTGGGAGGATAAAATAATTGTGGCAAGCTCCATACCTGTGCTGAATGTTACAATGATCATTTCAGTAGCCACAGTTTTAACTGTTAAGCTTTTGTGTATGTTGGCTGAAGGAAAAGACTCAATGACTACAGCCAATAGTAGTAAAAACTATGACAAGGCATGATCCTAGACACCAAAACTCAAATGTTTTATTTAAAATATTACAACATTCATCATATGGCTTGGGCTCAGAGCTCTCTCTCAAATTAAGTCCTGGCAGGATTAAAGGTTTAGAATGGCTAAAAAATCTTTCCTATTTCCAAAAGCCTGGGGAATGAGTCATTAGTCTCCTAGCATACCTGCCACTAAGAAGGGAATTGTTGTATTCCTATTGATGCATAGTGCTCCCTACTGCTTTAATTCAAAGTACATGTACACAATATATAGCCATAGGTCCCATTCTATTAATTACCACGGCAGGAATTTATCTCATTCATTTTTAGATAACAAAGAGATCTTCAGTCCATATACAGTCTAAAGTCAATAAATCAGCCACCCTAGACTATAACACCCTAAAGTCAACAAATCACACCCTAAAGTATAATGTGGTGGTCGTCTTGATTTGCCATGCAGGTGTACTGCTCTGTCAGCATTAGTTGTGCAGAAATAGCTACACATTTCTATCTAAAATTGTGGTTCATTTTCAGTTGAGGACATAATGTGGATCCTTTCCCACCTGCAATCAGTCCAAAAAAAAAAAATTAATAAATTATGAATTTGGGAGGCTAATTCAAAAGTACTGAAAATTAGTCTGAAATGTTTGCTGGATCAGGGAGAGATTCATGCAGATGAATCACTGTACTTAGACAAAAGGCTCTCTTATACATAGGAGTTTTCAAATTACAGTTAAAGGCACAAATCAGGTAATATTCATATTTTGGGAACAAATATGCTTTCCTACTCGCTGTGTTTCCAGTTTTTTGTTTGTTTTTTTTTCAATTAAAATACTTCATAATGAACCTTTGTCAATTCTCTAGGGATTTATGCAAATGTAAGTGTTATTCAAAAATCATATTTTCACAACTTCTGTGTATTTTTTAACGTGTTTGAAAACAACCTGCTTAATAGGGAAATTATAAGTGTGATCCTTAAGAAGCAAACAAACACCTAATTCTTGCAGCTGTAATTCACTGTCTTTTAGGCTTACAATTTCACATTGAGCAAGGAAGAAGAATTAGGAAAAAACCCTCATACAGCTCTCCAGATTTTCAAGGCTTTTCAGCTTGTCTTCTCTCATTCTTTTTCCTTTGGCTTATGTGCATTTTCTCTCCTTTGTCTCACTTGCTATGAATAACATGTTTCGAGGTAAAAACTGTTAAGAAGACTCTGATCCAGGTGTCAGTGTGAGTTGGTTGTGAATTCAGATCAAATGCAATGTCAATGAGATACTTCAAAACAGGAAGCCTGGAAACTTAGAAAGGAATGTCTTTTTTTTTAATTCCCGGGTCTTCTATGGCTTGCTTATTAATGTGCATAATAATTAAGGTGGGGAAAAAAGAAAAAAAGTCATTGTTGTTTGTCTATTGACTAATTAAATACTCCATAGCCACACTTTTAGATTAGCCTTAAGACTTTGAATTCAGTCTTTGAATGGCTGGAATACACAGAACTCTGGCATGCAACCAGGCCTCTTTGGAGAGAGGCTCTTTTATGCAAAAACAGCTGCAACTTTCATTAAGTGTTTGGATGCAGCCAAGCAAGACAGAACAGTTAAGATGTAATGAAAAAGTGATAGAAATTATGATCTCCATTATGAAATAATCATCCGGGAGAAGGAGTTGTCTTCTGCTCCTGTGGTGACATTCAATGCATTATCTGTATCTGGAAGTAACAGAATTTCAGAATTAAATTGAGATTACCCATTGTTTTTACAACTGCTTGATGTTTTCTGAGGACACAATACAAAGAGACAGAAGTGTCAAAGTGCTAGTACTTTTAGACATCATCAAGTCTTTGACTGGTCAAACCTGAAGAAACTGTTCTGAGCTGCATTTAAAAACAGATACAGAAATGCATCCTCATAAAACCGAAGTTACAGTTAAAAAGTAATTAATTACTTGTGTCACCTATGTCCAATAAATTTGCCTGTTCCCAACAGTTTGTAATGATAAGTTACTCAAAACTTTTTTTGTGGGATTTTTTCTACCACCTTATTATGTTATCATAAATTCTGTCAACAATATTTTATATTTCAATTTGATTATGTTGCATGTATATTTTCATCAATAAAAAATGTTAGAATAGCTGAACATCATATACTCCAGATGGTTCCTCCTACATAGATACTACATTCCTCCTACATAGATACTGTGGAGATTCCATGTACTGTAGAATAGTCAAAATAAAGGCCTTTTATTGCTGTGAGAAGCCCCTATTCCTTATACTGAGCTGTAATTAGCAGAGCCCCTTTTAAAATTTTCATATTTTTTCTGCTTGATTATGATCAATAAAATTAAATTCACTATGGAAAATTGTAGCTCTATTTCAGCAGAAATCAAGAAGTAGTTCTCAGAATCCAATTTCACTCTTATGAAGCATCTTGTGTTTCAGCCCATGATCTGCAAAACAAATTGCTTTCAAATATTAAAGGTATCATCTACCTTTAACAGGCCGTGGTGACATCACATTATGTGTTATGATCTCTTTAACCTGAATACTTCCACCATGGTGCCATGGACTGAAAACTCTTTAGCAGTTGCTGTACATTAAATTCAGTTCTAGAGCACTTCTTTCAGTTTATTTTCGTTTGAAAAGGAATTAAGTCTGCAGGATTCAAGTTTAATCCACAGTGAACACCAAAATAAAGTAAATGGGATGATATGGAAATCCTGCTCCAAAGCACTCTCCAGTTCTGAATTAAAGCACTAACATGAACGTTTTACTTTGTGACTTTCATCTAAACAACGTAGTGTATGTTTGTATTTAAAGAGAATAAAGAAGAAAAACACAATTTATAGAAAGATGTGTTATCTAGGCCTCAGACTATTCTGGTACAGAGTAAAAAGGTAAAATACTTACAGGAAGAGGATAGCAAGACTGACAATACCCAAACTAATTGATCATAAGTAGATGAGTTACAATATCCATATTCATGAACTTGAGATATGTTTTACAACTTTTTTGAAGCAGCCAAAGATGGCTTTTTTTTCATTATGCTAAGGAATCTCTGAGTGCTTTTGAAAAGTGTTTCCTACTCTGTTTGCTTATTACTTTTTGCTTTGATTTTAATAATAATGTCAGCTGACATCTGGTATGGTTTCTTTTGAACATTAGTACAGAATTACAGCAATGATGTTTCCATAATTCTGTATAGGGTGCACCTCGTAATAGAAAGATTTTACTTTCCACATGTATCGAATAAGTATGTTTCGTAAGAAATGAGTTAATTCTGCATTCATTAGGGGAAATCATATATAATCAAGCTGAAAATGTCCCATGTGTGCACCACTGTAGGGTGAAAATTCTATTTAATCTCTCCATAAAGTTTTTGTATGTATTTCCATGTGAGTTGTTATTAACTGTACAAATCTTTTATGAAAGAACAAATATTAGATTTACCAATTTGACCTTGACACACTAGCAAGCCCACAAACTTCTTTCATTCCATTTAACACTTCTATGATATACAGGCAGGTATCCATCTGTCACATTTTTTGTGATGAATTGATTGGTCATTGTAATTCTTTGGACTGTATCTTATATCTTTTTAGTTGAAATTAAGGCAAAGTAACAGAAAATAATGGTATGCTACAGATAATAACATTCCCTTTTGGCGTGCTGTACTGAAGATTCTATGTATATTAATGAAGTGCCTACTAACTGTAAGTTACCTTTATATACTATAACAGAATCACAGAATGTTTAGGGTTGGAAGGGTGCTCCAGGAGTTGATCTTGCTCGACTCCTCTGCTCAATCTGGGCCACCCAGATCAGGTTTCTGAGGAACATGTTGTGAGACACTGGAGGGATTGCTGGCCCAACACATTTTGGGTGCGTGTGTGAGGGGAAGGGGCAGCTAGGGCTTTGCCCTGGTAAGGAGATGCCCTGTTCTGCACACCCCACCCCCAGGCCTGTGTCCCAGCCTGGCAGTGGTCATCAATCCACAATGCTCCACACCTGCCCCCAGAGCCCCAGTCTAGCCCCAGAGCAGCTGGATGAATGCAAGTCCCACCTGGGAGAAGGGCCCAGAAAAACCAAAGGATATTTATCCCATGACATGAGGCAAGCACATGTCTTGACCTTACCTCCTCTTGGAATTTCTATCAGCTGAACTCTGCCAGGACTAAGAGTGGTAGCTATACTTGTTCTTTGCTATATGTTTTCTCCTTCTTCTACCTCCCTCAGAGTTTTGAGTAACTTAAAATCATATGGGCTTGGAGTTTTCTAACTTGAAATGGGCTAAGTTAGTACCTTGTAGAAAGTATTATGTTGATTGAGTGCTGCTTTGAGCTTTTGCCAAAATTCTCTGATTTTCTGAAATTGCCAGTAAAGTTTTTTTTATTATTTTGACCTCTTGAGAATATCTTGTCAGTGTTTCTGTAGTGCACCTCACTCGAAGTACATGAAAAAACATGATTCTCTCTTTTAAGAGAGTCACAGAGCAAGATTTTGGGTTCTTACACGTGTCTAGACAGCTTTTGAATATCTCCAAGGACAGCTAGTAGTTTTGCTTAGCTGCCCAAACATTAAAAAAGAATATAATTATGTCCAGGTAGAACATCCTGTATTTCATGTTTTGACCATTGCCTCCTGTCCTGTCACTGGATACCACTGTCTCTGCATTCTTGTGGTGGGTCTGGCTGGGATGGAGTTAGCTTTTGTTGTGGCAGCCCCTGTGGTGCTGGGTTTTGCATTTCTGGCTAAACCAGCATTGATAACATACCAGTGTTTTGTCTGTTGCTGAACACTTACATGGACAGCATCAAGAATTTCACTTCAGCCTCTCTCTCCTACTAGGCTGGGGATAGGTAAGAGGCTGGGATGGAACATCACAGGGCCAGCAGACCCAAAGTGACCAAAGTGGTATTCCACACATAATCATAAAGGTTGAGGGAAAAGGGGAGGGTACAAAGAGTTTTGTGGTTTTGCTGTTTGTCTTTCCAAGAAACTGCTGCTTGTGCTGAAGCCTTTATTTCCTAAGAAGTGTTGTGTTGATGGAAAGTAGTAAAAAAAGTGATTTTTTATATTTGTTTCTCTGTGCTTTTCCTTTTAAATTTTCTTCATCTCAATTCATGAGCTGTTCCATCTTATTTTCTTCCTCTGCCCCATTAAAAAGAGGTAGCAAGAGAGTAGCTGTTTAGGGTTCTTGTAGCCAAGCACCCACTACACTTTACACCTTTTCTTCATCTCAATTCATGAATTGATGTGATCCCCTGAGTCTTCTCTTATTCAGGCTGAATTAAAGAAAGTAAACCAGTTATTTCTTGTGGTTTAAGATTAGAGAGATAAAACTTTGAGAAAGAATAGGCAAAGGCTCTGACCTCAAAGACTTTCTCCTTGAGTAAAATGAAATTGACTTTCTCTTATGCGAGAGAATATGTTTTGGTTTATGTATGATTTTCTTTACACACAGCTCTTCTGTGCCTTCCCAAATACAGCACCTGTATGATAATATCTAGAATTACTGCATATTGCAGCAGTTTCTTCCAGCCCATATTCAGGAGGGCTATATTTTAAAAAATAAACCTTGAGAAATATTTGCTTTCTCAGTGCATTCAAATGGAAATCTAGTCAGAAAAACATCTTTAAAGCAATCTTCAGGAAACACTGGCAGAGAACACATGGCTCCTGTACTTGCGCTAGGTGTGGAAGAAACAAGTTTAAATAAATAGACTGAACTGGACAAAGGACACATTTCAGGAAAAGGTCTTGATTCCTGAGCTACTAATTTTACTTGTTTGCTTTCAGCTTCTATTTTAAGATGACTCAGGTTACATGCTGGGTTTGTAAACTGGAGTGATCAAAAGGAAGTAGGCTACCACTTAAAATAGATTCTTAATTTTTGACACTTTAATTCAAATCAGCAAATTATATCTGTCTAAATGTTAGATGAATTTAGTAACTGCATACACCTGGACACCACATTCAAAATTAACAGATTGCTTGGAGGTTGTAGTAGGCAAAAAAGAACTCAAATTGTGAATGCTGACAGGGACAAGGTAATTGTGTGTGTAAGTGTTCAAAACTAAACTTCTGATTTCTCAAGTAGAAGCATAAGAATAGCTAGCTGCAATTGGTTTAGGCTGGCTATATATTTTGGGTAAAATGTGAGCTAAGAAAAAAAGTCCTGAACTCTCCAAATAAAAAAAAATGAGACAAAATTATCAATTAGAAGGCTATTCATAAGTCCTACACATACACTATTTAGACAGAGAAAACTCTAACCTTAAAGTCCAGTAAAGGAGGTGAAGACTCAGTTGAAGAAGATGTCTGGGAAGTGGTGGAAGATCTGTGCAATCAGGGAAATTTGGCTGGATATATCCCAGAGCTTAGCTAGTAACACCTGGGACTAGTAAATCCCAACAGAAACCAACATGGCTTTTTGCCTGACTGAAAAAAATCTCTTCACTTGGGGAAGAGAAGGCTAGATCTAGGGAATATAAGTCTAGATCCCATCTAGGAAGGTGAACAGCCCAGTAGAATAGCCTAGTTTCAGAATTTATTGTCTTATAAATTCTGAAACTATTTTAGTACCCATATTCAATACAGATTTTTTACTTTCTCCCACCTGTGACAAAGATTTAGTTTTGTTTTAAAAAGAAAGAAAGAAAGTTTAAAGAAAAAAAAAGGCTAAGCCACATATTATGGATCTTCTTGAACAATAATGTCAAAGGTAGACTTCACTATTTGATGTACGAGTGGCTCCTGCTTACAAGTTCCTTTCTAAGACAGACACTTCTGTTGAATTGCAAGAGAAAAAATCATATTTTTGTAGTGAGATTCGGGGACTAACCCTAACAAAGTGACCATAAGGCTGACTGTTGGCTTGCATGAATACATACAGGGCTTTGTGAAACTATTACAATAACTTTCGAATTCTGCAATTATATTAATAAATAATCTTACAGATTTAAGATAGTGGGACTCCTGCCTGCTGAGGAGTGGCATTTTCCTTGTTACATCCCATTGTTCAGGTGACTGATTAAAGTATTTTGATAGGGAAATATACTTTTTATTAATTGTGTTCATCAACCTGTTATAGTTAAGCCTTCAAATTAGAATGTTCAGAAGATGCTATTGATGATCTGGTGATACGCAAAATGTTTCTAGACTATTCATTACAAACAACAATATGACTTAACAAAGTCTTAGTTAAGTCTTACAATGACTTAACAATATGACTTACTAGATGTTTATCTTTTTGAATACAGAATATTCCTACTTATTTATTTCTCTTCTTTCATAACTTCTTCTCCAAAGTAATATTTCCAATTGATTATTTTACAAAATTTACTTCATGTTGTATTTTGACTGGAATTTAGCCAGATATCTGACACAGATAGACACATATAGCACAAATGGGGAGTACTTTACCTCAGTCTTAGGACAGTTTTTGCAAGCATAAAACACCCATTAATCTCAAGCATACTAATCTTGCTGAAAAGGACTTGTACAAATTCTTAGGAGGGAAAGTATAAAGGAAATACATGAAGACAAGTTGGGCTGGGAGGAAAGAGGCACTCTCTAAAAGTGCTGACTAAAAGCAGTTTGTAAGGGAAAGGGCCAGAATTATGTTCTAAAACAAACACAGAGAAAATATAGCGGAACAGTTCAAAGAAAAATGCTCTGAAAGAATTTACTGCCTTGTGGCTAGAGGTGACATTGAAAGTAACATGGACACAAGTTGATTAAGCTGCTGTCAACATATTTGGCCCCAGGAATCAGTTGCTATTGATTTACAGCTTACAGTAAAGGAAAAATGCAGAAACTTACAAAAAGAGCTGTATTCAGTAAATTCTATTAGCATATTCACTGCAAAGGTTGAAAAAAACAAGTTGGAATTAATCTAAGGAAAAAATTCACATCAAAAGACTCTGTTAGAACTAAAGGTTCCCTTTGTGTTGCAAGCCCATGAGAAAAATGAATGTACAACAGATTTTTTCATTATTTTTTACTTTCTGCATCCTTCAAATAGTAGACTTTTTAAAAACAGTATTCAATATATTAAATCAGTCTGTTTCTAAAAATAAAATATGACTGTTTCATTCATAAAACATTCCCAACATGTTTATTTAGACATTCTGAAATGCAAAACATGACCCCTCTTCCCGGAATAAGTGATTGGCTTCTCAGTTGTTTAGACCCAAATATGAATAGAAGCCAGTCAGACCTGCAGAACATGTTGTGCCTGTCACATGGGAAGCTATAGCTGCCAGGAGAATTGTCAAAGACTATCACAAAGCACCTTGCAAAAAGAGATACAGATAGTGTTACTGTAGAAATACAAATGGAAATACAGGAGCTGTTAGCAGCTATAGGTCATGTAAATGGGCTAGCAACTGAAATGAAACTGAGGCATGGACAGCATAATTTAAAATACCAAGACTTGATAAACTGATTCTTTAGTAAAATTTAATTAGGTAAATTCTATACACAATCAGATTAAAACAAAGAAAAAAAAAGGTGCTTCTTTCCCACATGATATTACATGGAAAAACACTTTTTCTCTGTAAGTATATATTTATAGGTATCATCTACCCACTTAAGCATAGCACAGAGAGGCAACCCTACCTGAGGTTCATATTGGTATGTCTAATTTTTTTGACATCTATGGATACTACATTTTTTTTTCTTATAGTTTTTGCTGGTTGCATGTTTGACCTGCAAATTATGTGGTGAATCACTCCATAAGACCTTTATTATTTTTTATAATTTAGCAAAATAAAGGTAATAAACAAAAACTGGTTTTATGTTCAAGGTATGTTGTGTTTCTTGATTACTTAATACAGTTTCTAATTTATAATTCTGCTACATTTTCCAGCCCAGGACATGCAGAAGAAAGAAAGAAAAGATGCAGTTGTCTTTTCTTTTTTTGAAAAACAAAAAACACCTGAAGCAGGTGGATCTGCTCAAATGAGAAGCTGTAACAGACAGGGGCTTGGAACATTGACCACATATTTTTACATGCTTGAGACAGACAAACTTGAACTAGATAGTGTGAGCTATGAAAATTAATAAGGTGCCCAGGAGAATGGATAGTCTATCATGCAAAAGAAGAGTAAAAGTACTCATTTTGTGAAGCTAATAAATAATGTGTGAAAGAAGATATTGTAGAAATTCTGGGATAAATGAGGAACAACAAGGTTTTATTAAGCTTCAGGACTATATGGTGGCAGCACTGTCTTATAAGAGAAATAGTCCTTCCTGAAGTTTATCAGTCTCCCCTTCACCTAGTATGACATGTCAGATAGGAATAAATGAGTATCTCTGAGGAGAGGTAGTGAGCAAATGAGATAGTAAGGTGGTTCCAAGTATCAGAATTGTAGTGACACTATCTTAGACCATGCTGCTTTCTCAGTTACTAAAGCTGAAGCCTCATAGAGAAGTGAAAGTGCTACATAACTCAATCATTTTACTACACTCAGGAGATTTTAGGTAGTGTGAACTGAGGAGATTTTAGGTTGTGTGAATTTTGTGATCTCATTCACATATGCAGTCCTACTCCACATAAGCAGCTGTCTGAAGTAACAAGTTTCTTTAACAGATTTATTAAATAACATGGTTACAAGTTTAGCAATCTGCTTGTTTGTTCCTGCAGGCTGGGTTCTCACTATTTGCTGGGAAGTTTTTGCTTCAGAAACTTGCAACTGTAGGAATGATTTTTCTTTTTCTGCAAACTCAGTGAATAGTTTCTGCTGAGCTTTGTAACTCTATGGAAATTTAACAGACCTTTCATCCACCATGCAAGTTTTCTTTTATGTGCAGACATTTTATTTTGGGGAATGTGAAAGTAATTTGATCCTCAGTCGTGTTAGCACAAAACAATTAACTGAATGAAACACAAGCATATAAGAAATTCAGCTTAATACTGAAGGCAGTCAGAAGGCAGTTTTTATTTAAGTGTTCTCACCTCTCTAAATAAGAACTGTCAAAAGGCAGGAAAATGGTCTCAAGGAAGTGTTTCTGGATCATAAGATTTCACATTGCATTATCCTATTCACAGTTTATGTGTGTTATCTCTGAAGGCACAGTGGCACATACAACTATAAATATAAATATGAAACAGCCATAAATATTTAGATACCTGGAGAGAAAAGCAAAATAATTAATCTACTGATAATAATCATATATTTTCTTCTCCATGAGTATTAACACATATAACATATTATTTTTTTGAAAAAACAAGCAAGTGTGTATTTCAAACAAAAAGGGAAAACAATTCAGACAATTACTGAAAACAGGAAATTACTTCCAGGTTAGGGCAAAGAAATCTTTTAAATTTCCCTTTTAGGGTACACTGGAGACAGAGGCCATCTCCACTGAGATCTGAAGGCATAGCCCTACATTTTTTGT
>VZTN01031894.1:633006-668538 GCA_013400515.1 Erpornis zantholeuca | reverse complement strand
ACTGCCATTCCATCTGTTTGCTGCTGTGATACTAAAAAAACAAAACACAAAAGCAAAACATAAAAACCCAACCAACCTACAAAAAAAAAACCCTCTAAAAAATGTCCTCAAATCTTTTTATGGTCTCTAATTACCAGTATTTAGAGTTGAACCTCTGTTGAGCCAACAAAACTTCTTTGTTTGCCACAGTAGGCAGTATTTCCACCTAAAAGTGAAATCATTACATTAGAAAAGGTGTTTGGGATTTTTTTCTCCTTTTCCAGGAAAAAATCTTGGAGATAATATTAGATCAGGCTGATCCTCAGATTTTGCTGGAATAATACTCAGCAAAATCTGTGGATAATGTCAAATAGATTTTTTTTTTAATTGTCAGAAGAAGAATTTCAGTAAAAACTCAACTTGAGGGGAGGGAAGTGTACCTGGAAATGTTGATGTCCTTGTGGCCTGTTTGGCAATTCCTTTCATGTGTTGAGTTGAAAATTAAGCAGTCTCATTCCTTACTAATCTATCCTGTTCCATGGGGTTTTTTTAAGTGCTCCAAATAAATGAAATAACTGCAGTATTTGGGAGTGAGAAATTGAGGATATAGTAGTGTCATAACAAAACCACTTTTTTTCTTTTTCAGCTAACAGAAAATCTTCAATTGGCGTAAAAAAGAACAGCAAAAATAGAACGTTAACCAGACAGTCTATATCAAGAATTCCAGCATCATCAAATTCTACCTCATCTAAACTAACTCATATTAATAATTCCAGGGTACCAAAGAGACTGAAAAAGCCTGCAAAGCCTTTACTTTCAAAGATAAAGTTGAGAAATCAGTGCAAAAGGCCAGAGCAAAAGAATGCTTCTCGAAAGCTTGAAATGGGAAATTTAGTTCTCAAAGAGCCTAAAGTAGTTTTGTATAAAAACTTGCCCATTAAAAAGGATAAAGAATTGGAGGGACCAGTCAAAGTTGCAGTCTCTAGCGGCTGCTTAACGAGGCATGCAGCGAGAGAACATAAACTGAATTCTGTGAAAGGTGCTCATGAGCATGGTGATATTGCACCCTGCACATACATCACGAGGAGGTCGATGAGAACAAGGATGAGTTTGAAGGAGACCTCTGACACAAAGCTTGAACCAAATACGTTGGATAGCTATAAGAGTAACTTGACTGGAACACAATCGGACATTGCAGAGCAGCAGTCTCGTGCATTAAGCGACAACGAGGTGGCTCATGGACCATCACATAAAGGGGAGGGTCGGTGCCAGAAAAATGATGCAGGCACATCAAAAAAGAAATCTCGACAAGGAAAGCTTGTGAAACCATCTTCAAAAACAGAGGATACTGATACTATGCACAACACGCCTGTGAAAGATGAAGTACCAGATTTGATTAGTTCTCATTCAGAACTTGAAGAGAGGAATAACGTGGTGGACACACCTGTTGGCTTTAAAGACTGTCTCCCTGGATCTGGTGGCTGCTCTGTAACAACTGACAATTTTAAAGCAAAAGACAGCTTTAGAACTGCAAAAAGTAAAAAGAAAAGACGAATCACGAGGTATGATGCACAACTTATCCTTGAAAATAGCTCTGGGATCCCTAAACTGACTCTTCGTAGGCGCCATGATAGCAGTAGCAAGGCAAACGATCAAGAGAGTGATGGAATGAATTCTTCAAAAATCAGCATAAAATTAAGTAAAGACCATGAAAAAGATAATAATTTATATGTAGCAAAGCTAAATAATGGGTTTAACTCAGGATCAGGCAATAGTTCAACAAAATTAAAAATACAGCTAAAACGAGAGGAAGAAAACAGAGGGACATACCCTGAGGACCTTCATGAAAATGGTGTGTGTTGTAGTGAAACTCTCTCCCTTTTGGGGTCCAGAATGGAAGTAGATGATTATGGTCACTATGAAGAGGAAACAGCAGATGAATCTTCATCAGAAGAGGATGATGAAGAGGAAGATGACTATGATGATGAATTTGATGACTTTATTCCTCTTCCTCCAGCGAAGAGATTAAGGCTTATTGTTGGCAAGGATTCAATAGATATTGATATTTCTTCCAGGAGGAGAGAAGATCAGTCTTTAAGGCTCAATGCATAAGCTTATAGGTCTTAAACTGACCTGGATGTCATTTTTTTAAAAAAATAAAAAATACTTTAAAAAATACTAAGAATAAAAAACCCAACAAAAATTCCATTTGATTATTCCTCAACTAAGGAACTTTCTGAAAAACTTAGTGGCAGCACTTCTTTATTCACCTATCAACGTAATATTGTAGAAAGTGTACAGCATACTGACTCTTCTTAAGTCTGATTTGTGCAGATTTTTATTGTACTTTTTAATAGCCTTCTTATGTGCAATTCTGAGTTAGAGGTAATGCTCTGTTGTAAAATAAAGGCTCAAGCAAAGTTATGAAATTGCATCAGATCTTTCCATGCAGGACAATGAGAATACAGTGTGGCTACAGAATTATTTTTGATCAGTAGGAGCGTTAGTTTGCTCTTACAGTATTTGACTAAACAATTTACAAAATCATAGTAGCAGCATATTAAGGTTTTCTAGTATATGTTAATATCACCAGCAATGATCTACAGCTTTCTGATTTATTTGCTAGATGGTTTTTTCCCCCTTGGAGTTTGTCAGTTTTAACACTGTATGCTGTCCCAGACGTACTGTTTGTGGCCTTTGTTATAGTAGCAAACCGTTGGTTGGAAGTCAAATTGATTTCTTTAAAAAAAGAGAAAAAAAATATGAAAAGGTGTTGACAATTTGCTGACTTTTTAGTACATTATATGTACAAGGGTAGCAGTATGCAGAATAAAGTTTGGATATGGTGTATTTATTGCTTGTTACGTAAATTAAACACCTTGTATTTAACACTTTTCAATACTTTTAGATAAAATTGTTCTTTGCAAGAATGATTGGTGCTTATTTTTTCAAGAATTTGCTGTGAAATAATGTGATTACGACGGGCAACATTTATCCAATGAACTGCAGCTATCCTAAATTGGTTCTTCATATTTTTCTGTTGCACTTGTAAAATGCTACAAGGAATTTAAAGAAAAATCTATTCACTTTAACTTATGATAGTTTTATCAAATTAAAAACAACTAAGTCACAGCTTTTGTTCTGTGGTAACCTATGAATTGTTTGTCTTTTAAGAACCAGTTGTAAAAGACTGAAAAAATATGTATATGTTGTAAATATTTGTGTGTTGTGAGAAATTTTGTCATAAGAAATTGAGATAACTTGCCAGAAGGGTTTTTAAGTTTAGAAATACATCCATGCCAATAAAATAGGAAACTGTAAACCTAGTTTTAAACTCTGCATCAGTTGGAGTTCTTTGCTCATACATAGTTCACTTAATACTTCAGAGTCTGCTTTATAACAATGAAGAGCATCAGGGCGATCTTTGGCTCTTTGGTTTTTAATAAAAGAATGTTAGGAAACTTCTGGGCACAATGGATTGTTTGTATGTATAAATCAGCTTGTTTCTAAGCCATTTCTTTCAAACAGGTCTGAAACATCAGAGCTGACATAACTGTGTATATTGCTTTGGTCTGTGGTATTTGTGTTTCTACTCAACTGTGGATTAAGGTTTCAAGTTTTCTTGTATGTAGGGGTGTAGAAACACAAGTTTCATCCTAAAACAGGTGATGTTAGATCATCTGAATCCACTGTTGGCTGCTCAGGATTGTTATGTCCAGTCCAACTCTTATCTACCCTAAAGATCAAGAGCTTGAATTACATGGTCACTGTGTTACCCAGTGGTGAAATCGTTAGTGGAGAGAACTGCGTATAGAATTCAATCTAATGCTTGTAACTTTGTCAGTCTCTGGGAAAGGCCCTGTGTCTTTCCAGGGTGGGCATGTTTTTGGAACATGGGTGGGTCTGTCTATGCAGTCTATGGCTCATCCTGTCTGACCTTGGCCTTCAGTTCAGGGAAGAATACATGAAAGCTTTGGTGAGTATGCTCACAGCTGTGGTGGCTTGTCTTGTGGGGTCTCTAATTGTACTCTATCATAAAATAGGTTAAAGGAGAGAGAGAGAGAGATGAGTTATTAAGGGCTTGCCTTGAAGTAGGAAGTGTCCAAGAAACAGCTGATGACAAATGACACTAATACAGCTTTTTCTTCCAGAGTTCACAGGCATTGTCACTGGGTGCTGTGCCCTGCAAGCATATGTGGTGGTACCAGCAAAAGCTCAACAGTCTCTGCCCTTTTCACTTACAGCCCTTCTCTGTCCCTGCTGCTTCTGCTTGTGGATTCATACTCAATGCTCCTCTGGCAGCCTTGGTGGTTGGGCAAGGAGGGGTTGGTTTGCAGAACTATCATTCATCTGAGCATGTGAGGGAAAGGGGCTCAAAGCAGCAAATAAACATTGCCTGCCATTGTACATATTTATGACCTAAATGTAGGTATTTATCTCGAGCATGCCTGAGAGCAAGGTTAGAGCTTGCTAAACCAGCATCAAGCAATGAGAGCAGGTGATAAAACAGGGAAGAAGTTTTAAGTGAATCCTGCCCTTAGAGGGAGAAGCTGTTCTCCTGGAGTGGATGATCCTCCTAACTCAGTTTGGCCGACTCCTTAATGAGAGCTGCTTTCCTTTTCCTTTAGTGTGAAGGTAAGTACAAGTAACTCATTAGGGATCAGGATCTCTGGATTGGTCTTGTTCATTGAACAACCTTCTCAGAGAATCTGGAACAGAAGCTCGTAATCATTTCCATGGCTCTGTCCTGCTACACAGATGCTTGTGTTACAGGTACCTTGAAAACAATGAGATGTGTTCCCCCAAGTTGGTCAGGTAGGCAGGGCTTCCACAATCCCAGTCATGCCCCCTTCCCATGGCACAGGAAGTGGGCATTTTTCTTTGATCATTTGTATGTGAATCAGCAGATCTCAGTGTTTCCATAACCTTAGGGGAAGTTGAATGTTTGTCACCTGTGTGAGAACCTGACACAGCCTGGCCCTGTTTCTTGTCCAGATTGCAAAGTGTTGTGGAGCTCGTAGTGATTTGACTGTCAGGGACCTTGTCTAGCCTTGATGTCTCATTGCCCAAGATACTGGTAAGAAAAGATGCCACAGCTGAGTAGGTTTGAGGTGCTCACAGCACCTTTTAGCAGGCTGAAGAACTGGAGGAAGTGTATTGTGGATGGGCTTTGCCAGCTCCTGTGTTATGTGTAACAGGTTGTTGGGCTATAAAGGAAACATCCCAACCACTATGAAAAAGGCAGGCTGGCTGCAGATTTGGGAGCACCCTGTCACGAGCAGTTATGCTGCCAACACCTCACGTACCCAAAGTATGTTCATGTCTGCTTTTGGCTGGGTTTTTTTTTCTGGTTTCTTTTTGTGCATTTTACCTTACCTAATACTGCCAGTTTAGCTTCTTTAAAATCAGCTCAGAAGCAGAATTTCTTTGCTCCCCATAATTGTATGGTGAGTTGCCATTTTTAGAATGAAAGGTTGAAGGCTTGGGAGCTGTGCAGAATGAGACCTACTGAAAATCAGCTAAGTTTGCATTCTACGTTCTAGTATCATGCCTTTTCCTAAATCGCCCTCCCCAGTGAGTATTCTCTTGTTTGGACTGGGTCTTAAATAATCTATGGCCTTGCATAATCTCTATTGCCTCTTCCTAAACTCTTGATTTCAAAAAGTTAGGAGGTTATGATGGGTTGTTGTTCTTTAGCAGCACTTCATGGCAGCAGCAGTAACATTTGTTCTTTTTTTGCCTGCTATAGCTCTGACTTTTTGCCAGCTAAGGGAACTTCTGTGGCAGTTGTGCTTGAATTCACATACCTCATTTACAAATATTTTTATTATTGCATGGTGTGCACATTGTTTCAGTGTTACTCCTTCTCCCCGCTGTAATTTTAATTGCATTCATCCTTGCAAGAAATTTGATCAGAAGAGTGCCTGCCATAGACGCAGAAGCTTAGATGGTAGTGGTGTTGTTGGAGGACTCCATGTTGCTTGTGCAGGTATCTCAGTGCTGAAACAGGTATGGGGCCAGTGAAACAGTGTTACTTGGGAATGGCTTTAGCTTAACAAGCAGAGGTTTGTGTGTTTGGTAGTGAGTTTCAGTCCTAAGTGTGGAGTATCAATGGATCCAACAAACCATTGGTTTTTCCACTGGTGCTTTATTATGTTAATCAGAAGTCATCTCTATTTCATAATTAGATTTTTAGTCCTTTTTTTTGCTTCAGTCCTCATTCATTTAAGAATTGGCTTTAATGATCCTTGTGGGTCCCATCCAACTCAGAATATTCTGTGATCCTGTGTAATTACCATCTTTGGCCACACTACTTTAGAACAGAATTGGTGGTAAACTGGTAGATCCAATAAAATGTAGCCAGCAGGTTAAGGAAGTGATTCTGGCCCTACTGTGCTGTCATAAGATCCCACCTGGAATGCTGTGTCCAGCTCTGGAGTGCTCAGCGCAGGAAAGGCACAGACCTGTGGAGCAGGTCCAGAGGAGGGGCACAGAGATGGTCAGAGGACTGGAGCACCCTATGCTCCATGAGGCTGGAGGCTGAGAGACCAGGAGGGCAGGCTGAGGGAGCTGGGGTTCAGCTTGGAGAAGGCCTCACGGAGACCTTAGAGCACCTTCCAGCACTGAAATGGGGACCTACAGGAAGGCTCGAGAGGGACTTTTCACAAGTGATAGGACAAGGAGCAATGGCTATAAACTGCAAGACAGTAGGTTTAGAATAGATTCTAGGAAGAAATTCTTTACTGTGAGGGTTATGAGACACTGGAACAGGTTGCCGAGAGAAGTTGTGGATGCCCCATCCCTGTCAGTGTTCAAGGCCAGGCAGGATGGGGCTCTGAGCAACCTGGTCTACTGGAAAGTGTCCCTGTCCTTGGCAGAAGGGTAGGAATGAGATGAGTTTCAAGGTCCTTTCCAACCCAAACCACTCTATGATTCCATGACCTAAGGTGGAGAATGACACAGAAATTTAATGGATAGGATATGACTCTACTCACATTTGCATAAACTTGTGTATGCAACATCAGGACTGGATAGTTCAGGGCTACCAAAATCTCTTGGACTGTACTGAATACCAGGACAGAAGGGTAGTCTTTCAAGATAAGAGATTTAAGTCCTGTTCTGGAGCCCAAGTGCAAGGTCCACTGAAAATGTTCTAGAGCCAAAGATTAGCCACAGCCCATCCAGACACAGTAGGCAACAGTCAGGAAGGGATTACCTTCCCATAACACCAACTCGCTAATGGTTCAGCAGACAACACTTCCCAACTTCAGATGTAAAAGCAAACTTTGAGATCCACCCTTGGGTGTGCCCTTATTGTTAAATGAAACTCTCCTGTTGGACCTTGCTGATGCCAGGACCTGTTTGCTCTGAGCAATTCTGGCTTTGCTGTAATGACAAAGTGTGTCAGGATGGACTGGACATGCAGGACTTCCAGAAACTTGAAGAGGGGGAAATGCCAAGAGGGAAAAACTATGAGGAGTGTTTGGTAGAAAGAGGAAGTGCTGTCAGTGAGAACACAGCAGTTAGGTAAGGGATGAGCTGATCACTGTCTCATGCCTGCTTGGGTGTAACACTTCTCTGTCAGGCTGGGCTGTCAGTAAAAGTGATGAAACATTATGGATAGTGTTATTACACTAATCAGTAATTAGTTCATACGTGCATACCCCTTCTCACAGCACTGTCAGGCAGAGCACATGGATACCATGGCAATGGCATCAAGCGTCCAGTTAAATAGAATACTTCCCTCCTGGGAAATACTTGGGTCACAGGGTGCTCTCTGCTTCCACCTAGGGTGTTTAATGTTTTGCCCTATCTTCAACTCCTTCCTTGAAGGACTCTTCCAATATCATGCTTCCATCCCATGCAGCTGACCTGCACACAGGATGCAGCTGCTGCCCCAGAAGAGAAGTGTCTGGAATCTGTAAAAAGACACCTCACAACTCATGCTACAGAGCTCACTGTCAGCAAGAGCCTGACTGCACCAAAGCAGACAAGAGCAGCCCTGCTGCTGGGAACCAACATCCCAACATCAGCACTGCTTTGCTGCCATGGGTGCTGAACTGGGTGATATCACTACTGATGTTCATCCATCCTGTTACATCAGAGCTTGTGCACTGCAAATGCCAAAGGGGTAGGAATCTGGGGGAAGGAAGTGGAAGACAAATTTCAAGCCTGGTGGCATTTTCTCTGCCTTCAGCACTCTCAAGTTTCGAGTGATGATATTCCCTCCCCTTCAGGATGTGATGTTATGTTCTATTGAAAAGCTGAGGTGTATCCCCCCTCCCACATGCAGTTGTGATTAATCACAATGGAAATATCTGTCTGGCTCTCTCAGTCTGACCCTGCCTTGTTGTAAGTACCTAAATGGCAACCTTTATCTGCATCCCTAGTCTTGCTGGAGACAGAGGCACTGCTTAGATGTGTAGCTTTGGACTTAGGCTTTATGGAAGACCCTCTAGGGATAAGAGCTGTTCTCTCTAATTGCACTTCCATGGCACAGTCAGATTTCTTTTGAACATAACTTGAATTCTAAATTTCTTAGGTTTATCATTCTTGTTCTGAGAGAAAACAGTGTTATTCTTGTGGTGTGTTAATCATTGAGAGTACCTAGCTGTAGTCTTGACTTCAAAATTCAGGTGACTGAATTCTGGTTGTGAGCAGTTTGTATGAGGAGGATACTTGCACTCTTTCTTTCCAAGGTGCTTACAAGAGAATTCCTACCTTTCTGCAGAAATATTTTTCAAAATGCTTTTCTTTTCCTCCTTTTCTTTAAGTTGTAAAGAAACCCTGAAGTGAATAAAACTCAAAGCAAGACTGTCTGCAATTCCATAGCCAGCTTGCAAAAATGTTCCAAGATGTAAAAAGATAAAATTTAATTAATCAACAGCAAAGCAAAATCTTTGCGACTGACTTTGAAATACAATTTTTCTCAAAGTAATAAACTCTCTGTTTTGAACAAAATAACAAATAAAACCATGAGGCTGACTATGCTAAAATTCCCCTAAAACTCAGTGTAGAGAAGCAGGCATTTTCAGAATATAATTTGACCAGATGGCATTTAACCCATCTTTGGAGAAAAGTCTTGAAATAATTTTAAAATAAACAAATAAACTCAAACCCTGCTTTCATCTCCCCCAAGGAAACCATCTGGCTCCTCTCACCTCTGCATTGGTTTAGGATAGCAGTATTTTTTATCTGGAAGTTACTCTGTAACATGCTTGTTGCATTTTGCTGGTTCATCTTCCATACCTGCACTACTTACAGGTTTACCTGTTGCAAATCAGGCTCCAGAGGCGAAGTTAGTAATACACAGCAAAATTTTCCTGTCTGAGGTGACACCGTCTTTCTCCCTGGACTTGCCTGTGCCAAGGACAGAGCTGGCACCTGCCAGCTGCAGGTATCTGTGCAGGGTTACAACTGAGGTGTGACTCGGTGCCGCTGTCTGGGGTCAGGGCAAACCCGCAGAGTTGCTCGCTGTAGCCCACCCGTCCCTTCATAAAAGGACTCTACCCTACAGCGGAATATTGGCAGCGATGCTGGTTGGTACCAAGAGGAAAGATCTCCAAAATCCAAAACACTTAATGCAGCTTTGCTCCAACGACGGCTTCTCCTCGCCCTTCTTCGTTGTTCTGGACAAGCTCTTTTATCCATTGATTGTTACCGTTCCCAGCACAAGGTGGCACTAGGATTCCAAGAGAGGGACTTCTCAGCCCTTCAGCCCTGCTTCCTGTTAAGAGACCAGTGTGCATTAATTACAAGCTGTTTGGCCATTTACTGTTTTGTACTCTGAGGGAGTGCATCTGAGCATTATATGCGGGAAGAAAACAACCAGCCATGTTCGGCAAGGGCAGTTTGGGAACAACTTAGTGCTGAATGCTGCTGTGCTCTTGCTGGTTTTAATCCTTTTACATTCCACCAGGAGTTTCCACCTTCAGCACTTTCCAGGCTTCTCCATGGCTGTCTCTCGAGTTTCTGCTGTTTCCATTAGTCAGAACAACTCCTGCCAAGGGCAGGCAGGCCGCATGTGCTGCTGTGCCTGGCATCCTGCTGGGAGCTACTTGCCACTGTGTTAAAGGTCCTCGTGCAAGGGGCACTACAAGTACAGGAGCAATGGGGCATGAGGGGGAAAAAGTGGAAAGAAACAAGCAATGTGTCATCCTCCTATTGTCCCCTGAGTCTATAGGAATTCTTTCTTGGTCGAGGTCCAGTATTAACACTTGCCTCAGGAATGCTGTATGGGTTCTTGAGGGGGAAGGGTTGTTGGCTGGTCTTACAGCTCCCAAATCAAGTGAGAGTAAGTTGGCTGCTGCCTGTCCTGTTGCTATGCAGTACTTTTAAATTCATATTTGCTATGGGGTTGCACCTCTATGCTACGTGCTATCAGCAGTAGGAAGATCCTGGCCACCTAGGCAGCATCTCTTTCTGGAATAGTGAACTCTCTCATGTTTGGTTTTCTTGCTCTTCTCCCCCACACTGTTAGGTATTTATTATCTGAGCAGACCTGGTAGAACAATTTCTGTGAAGTCTTAATAAAAATTATGGATGAATAAAAATAATGGAAGATGTAGCTGAACACCACCTGTCCTTCCTTCAATCCAGACTATGCGCCCATTTTTCTTTCTTCTGCAGCCCTGCCTTGCTACTCTCAGAGAAACCATGGGGTTTAGTCTCTGGACTCTTACTTTTGCCCATGCCTCTTTTTAGATCAAGAATTACCCAGAACAATGCAGCAACAGTCTACCACATATCCCAGGGGTCTTGAAGGAGATCAGAGTTACAATGGCAAAGAGATGGAGGCAAAAAACCCCCATGAACTGGCTTCCTTAAGGGAACACAGCAGTGATACACCCTGAAATAGCACTGATCTCCTTAACACTGATTAAAGTGCAGAGAAAAGACCTTCTGTGGAGGTTTAAGAATCCCCTGACTGACTGGGACATCCCGTCAGGGGTGACAGTGGTCAGGGGTACAGGAACTCTTGGTTGGCAGGAAATCTTGTGTGGCCTTGAACTGGGTCCCAGAATCCAAATTTTACTTGTTTAGAAAAAGCAGAAATATTAGAAAATATTCAAATGCTGATCTGCTCTTAAAGTCTGGCTTAGGTTGGGTGCTCCAGAAAGTCAAACTGACTCACAGAAAGGAAGGTGAGGAGACAGGCTCTACCAAATCTACAGCATATTTAGATGTGTTTAATCAGTGACTGAGTAGTCATGGTTATCAGTGGGTTAAGGGCCCCGAGAACTGAGCTTTTCCTCAACTTACCAAGAAATGCTTCTGCCAGAAGTAGCAGGCCAAGAGAGGCAGAAGAGAACCTGCTCCCCCACTGCAGCCCACCCAGTCTGCACCCATGATCTGTGGTCGAGGTGGGTTGGTGACAAGCACAGGGCTGTGAACTGTGGAGTCTGAGCCATCCCATGCTGCCATTCCATGCTGCAGTCTCAGCAGCAGAGGGGCAGTCTCTGGGGGAAAGGAGCAGTTTGTTTGAGTGCCTGGGAATCAAGACTTCTTGGCTGCATTGCTCAGGGAAGATTGCAATGGGTATTATTTTTTATAGTCCTGAACTTTTCCACCTTATATTTATTACTCCTCCTGTTCTTGTGCTTCCTTCAGACTTGCCATACTAGACTTGCCTTACACATCACCAAAGCATTTAAAGTCTGGCTCCTGATCTGTGTTCTGTCTGCAAAACAGAGATGGTCCTGCCCCTCACCTAATAAACCCTTTAAGTCCAATAAAGCTATAAGCTCCTCAGGACAAGGACCTTTCCTAGTTATTATTTTTATGTATGTAGCGTGAGCCTTGAATTAGGTACCTGTATCTTGCATAGTTAGAACAGTAGAATTACTAGAACACCTCTTTTTTCTTCTAGATTGTAGAAGACATAGGGCAACAGTGACTTTCCTATATTCCTTTTTATCTTTTGGAAAAGTTTTCACCCCCTAGCTTTCACCTACCACATCTGTACAAGTGGAACTTGCACCCTTTTTTATGCTTCCAAGCAGATGCAGTTGCAGCCAGTAACTAGATGTTAGACTAATTAGATGTTGCAAATCCCTTATGGTTCTCTTGTTGGCACTTGTAGACACAAAAAATTTATGTGCCCCTTACAGGGGCTGGCTTATAGCAGGGCTTCCCAGTGCTTGGCAGGCAGGAGTGCTGCTACACTTGACTTCAAAATGGTGTAAGAAGGAGGAGTCTTGGCTGTGGAAAGCAGCTGTAAAGCCAAGAGGAATGGCTGTGTGTCTTGTGACCTTTGCTGATTGCGTGATTGCCTGACGTGGTATCATATGATAACTCTCAGAGACTATTAAGAATCAAGCAAGGCTTTTTTGCATCCTTGCATTGCCAGGATGAAAGCTTCAAGAAAGCTGTTGTAGCATGTGCAAGTAGACACAGTGGGGGACTTTGGTCAAACTCTAGGGATTCGGAAAGTATTAGTTTATTTGGGTTTTTTACAACCTGCCACTGCTTTCTGCTTACAGGCAAGCCCATCCCCCTCTCTGTAAAATGGAAATAATTCTCTTCTCATTTTTAATTGTGTGCATTTAAATCACCACTTTTCCACAGCAGAGATCATCAGCTGGGAAAGGATTTAGAAGGAAGAGGCATTACTCATACACCAGTTTCAGCCAGTATGGTATATACTCTTGAGCTGTTAAGCTCAGCAGAGCCTTTCAGCTATCTAGGGCTGGTTCATGTGGGTATTTACTGGCTGTAGTAACATGCCATTTTTCACCAGCTGGTTCTAATCTTATTGCAAGATCTTCTGAGCTAGCTTCACTGCAAAGATTTTAATTGGACTTTGGAATCCTAAAGGAGCAAAGATTAGGTAAGTGGTGAATATTTCTCACTGTGAGACTGTTTCAAGATTGTCGTTCCCTTTCCTCACTCACAGACTCTGAAATTTATTTCTGTGGCTAAAATTGTCAGTCCTTACCAGCACTAAAGAGTAGAACTAGTGATTTCTGTCCAATTCCCAGCAAAGAAGAAATTGTATCCCAGCATTTACTCTGAAAAGTGCTTGCAAGCACTGTTTCCTGGATCCTCATGTGTTGCACCACTGGACAACTCCAGTGGTTTGAAAATGGAGGATGGTCTGGGTGGTGCTTGGAAGCAGCACCAAGCAGCGAGAAGACAGTGCTGCTGTTGTCTGCACAGGCTGCAGCAGTGTTTAGCTGGGCACGAGTCTGGAGGTTCCAGGTGGCTTCACTACCCCAGGCTCCTGCAGCCAGGAAACAGCCTGTCTGGGAAGAGCAGCACAGGGGTCTTGCACCTTGCCCCCTCCAACCTGAACCTGGAAACAAGGGGCCTGTCTGCCTGTGAGCTGTGGGGGAGCATTGTTTGCTTGAAGAATTGGCTTGGGTCTTGATTTTTTAAATTTTTTTTTTTCACCACATTTCCCCCAGGAGAGGGAGCAATCCACACAAATGATGTCGAGGAGAATGAATCTGCTTATTCCAGCTCCAGGTTAACCGTGTTTGCCGTATTGCTGTGAATGCCTTCTTTCCTCATGCTCCTCATCATCAACTCTTTCTGCCTCACCTTCTGACTTTTCTGAAAACCTTGTAACAGCGGCGGCAGTGCTGGCCCTTCGAGGCTAGCATTCAGGGCAGGAATTGCATCTCTTTGCTCTGTAAGCTGCCTTTCCCAGCACAGTGTGCCCAAGGCTGCTCCCAGTGCCTGGTCTCACAGCCCACATCTCCATCACCGGGCCCAGAGTCCAAGTCACTTCATTCCCAGTACGGTGTCCCGCTTGTCTCCGTCCCAAGCCACAAGGCAGTGGCTCGGCAGCAGCTCCTGCGGTCACTATGGTGACAGTGGTCAGGCAAGGAGGACATCGGTTAATTCAGGAATTTAGGGCTGTTTTGCTGAAAATCCCCTTTTTATTCTAGCAATAGTAACTTCCAGAGGCTTGCTGCTGCTTAGGTATTCATTTGGAGGTTGACTGCTTCCCAAGCAGACGATTATATTTCCAGTAACATATGCATAGAAAAACAGAGGAAAGTTGGGGGTTGTGGAGTTCAAAACCACTGCTGCCAAAGTTCCTGTCTTCATGGTGTCTTTTGTTGTATCAGGAAAAGTTCCAAAGCACAGTAGCCTGGTTACCACTTAAGGAATGGATTGTGGTTTCTTGTTGACTTACTTCACTATTTATTCCTTCTTTTCCTTCTTTCTTTTTTAAATAACCAAGGGGGGGATATAACAGAGCTAACCTTGTGATACTGAAGCCTCTGCTGCATTGTATTCCAGTGCACCTGATATAAAACCATCTACTGATGCGTGCTGTGATTCTTAGAACTGCTGTAAGCTGAACCACTCTGGGAAAATTTCCAAGGGATAATGGGCGGAATTCTCAAGGACAAGACGAGGAGGACAGCACAAGGTATCTGTTCAACAGCATTCCTGGGAAACTAGTGTGCCAGGGAGGCTGTCGTAGCAGTGACTGGCATGAATAATAGTGTTACTCTTTTATTTTGGTGTGCCAGTGGAAAGATCTAAGAGGATTTGCGCATGGATGACCCTCAAATTAAGGGCAAAACTTGAGTAGGGGATTTTGCAGCAAAGATGTGAAATGATATAGCTGTTAGGGGAAAAAACTGTTTTCACTGGATGAGATCTGCAGCTGTCTGCTTGGAGATGGTCATCTCTGGTAAAGACATTCCCTGGGACAGATGCAGTCTTTTAAGAGCACATAGCTCCAACAATTGCATCTCTGCAGTGTGCTATCTCTGAATGTCTGATACAAAGAAGACTACAGACACATGCTGTGATTTTTAATACTACTGTCAGCTGAACCACTTGGGGAAATTTTCCAGGGAGCATCAGGCAGAGTTCTGAAGGACAGATTGAGGACAGTGAAAGGTATCAGTGATAACAGCATTCCTAAGAGACTACTGTTCTAGAGCCATAGCCTGAAACAGGGCAAACCTTTAAGACTATAGCCCCTTTTAAGTTAGTACAAGCAGGCATGTTGAGGCACCTGCAAAAAGCTTGTGTTGTGAGCAGCCCCCTCTACTCCCATTTAACAGTATGTAGGCCATGCTTGTGTCCCCTTTTCTGTACATGAGCACAGTGGGATTTGAGATGTAAAGCTGTGTGTGTCCTTTCTTTGGGTGGAGGAGTTATTACACCTGAGCAGTGTTGCAGCTCATGAGGAACTAGTTAGAGTATGATAGCTTGCTGTGTCTCTGTTGGTGAGTGTTATCTAAACCATCAGATCATGTAGTTCATGTTGATTTTGCAGCTTGATTGGTGACACTACCCAGTGGTCGGGGTAAACATTTCACACAGCAGCCAAAGTTCACTCTTGTAGGTCTGAGTTGTCATCTCTGCTTTCAGGTTGCATTGACAAAATGGTATAAAAAAGGAAGGTTAGTGGAAGTGGGTGAGGCAGTTTAACTCATATCATTGATGTGTCCATTCAAAGGGCAACATCAGAATCAGCTGAGCATGAGTAAATTCCCATTTACAAAGGCCTGACCTTAGACTCTGGACCTCAACAGCTGCAGAATCACTATAGGGCCACAGAATTACATTTTTATTGAAAAAAAGCAGGACTTGAACGTCAATAAAAATACCCATCTCCACCTCAGCCTTGTAATGTGCCCTGAGATAATAGCATGTATTACTTCATTTTGCCATCTCAGCACAGACCTGTTGGCCGGTACCACCCAAGGGACAAGACTCTTAGACAGTTTATAATCTCAGTCTTATAATCTTTTTGTTCAGAAGACATCCACAGGCAAGGAATTCCTGCTTCCTGTTAAGGCTGGGTGTGCAGCAGATTTTGTCTGTTGACGTTGGCAAGTCTCTTTAGGCTTCATTTTGGTGTACTTTTAGCTCTTTGCTTCCATGTTTCATTACTTCAGTTGTGTGTCTTAAGTTTTAAAATTATTTTCAGATGGTCCTTCTACTTGCTGATATCGCAGTGCCTGGATATGTCTGCATCTAAAAGCACAACAGTGATGCTTAAACTGTGACAGTCATGCATAGTGGCTCCCCAGGATTTTTATTGTGTCCCTTTTTGCTTGAGTCTGGGCATTTATTTAAACATGGAGAAAAACTACTAAACAGGATAGGTTCTTGCAAGAAACTAAGTTCAGGTGAAGTTTTGCATGTGGCCTTAGATGGGTTCTGACAACTGCTGGGCTCTCTCACTTCTAGTTGCATACAAATCAGGAAGAAGTTCCTGTTTAAAAGGTTGTGATTTTGTTAGTTTGTGTTGAAGTCTGGTTAAAGGGCAGATTTCCATGTGCTGTAAGGAAGAAAAGGACATTTGTCTAGATAGCTCTTCTCAATTTGTCTAGATAGCCCATCCTCTCCACAGTGCTGCAGATGAAAGATGTTTTTAATTCTACTGTGGGATAGAGAAAGCAGTCCAAATTCACAGAACCCAAGGGTGGCATTTTTCAATAGTACCAGCTGCTTCATAAGCCAATGGCCAATTCGACCCTGACCTCCATTGTAGTGGCACCAGGCCAACACTGTATGCTCCAGCAAATCATTCCCTCAGGCTCTATAAATCCTGTGCTATTGTCCTGCTTCTGGGGCAGTGAGAGGACACCCTGTGTCACTCATGCACTGAGAGCAAACTATGCAGTGAGGGTGGTGACAGTGCTTTAAGCTGCTGCACTCAGCATGCAGGGATGGAGCTGAATCCCTATTTTTGGAATATCAGTGGCCAGACCACTGCCAGTGAGTGAGCATCACTTGTCTGCTTTGGCATTTGCAGAAGTGCATGTGTCACGCTACCTGCTGAACATGGGGCTGTGGAAAACAGAGGCCTCCTGAGCTATGAATCAGAAACAGTGCAGTTGACACCATGGACTGCCCTTATTCCCAGCTGGAAGTACTATTTGCTGCTGTTCAAGCTGAACACAGCCTCCCAGCCCTTCCTGCTCTCTTTCCTCTTCTATTACAGTCAGTGTGTACAACCCTTTTTGTTACAGAGAAATGTGTGAGAACACAATGTCTTCACCCAGAGCAGAAAGGCAAAAAGACTCTTTGCAAAGAATTTCACTTATGAGGGACAGCAGAAACATTGGTCCTGTAGCCAGGTTTGAAAGCTGTTTTTTCTCCTATTTGTACCAATTTCCTGCCTTTCGGCTGCTCTGGAAAGAGATGAAGACAACAGAGAAGGTGAGTGGCATTTGCATGAAAGATGGTAACAGGAGAAGGGGGAGGTAGAAAGAATGGAACAAGAACAGAGGTAAGAGTGACCTTGGCAGGAGAGAATAACAGAGAGTGATGGCCCAGGAGAAGGAAAGGCAACAGACAGTGGAAAGGGGAGACCTTGGAAAGATTAATGAGACCAAACTGTGCTGAGGAGGAGGGACCTTGCACTGAGATTTCCAGGCAACTGTGCACCCACTTTCTCATGCAGTGAAAGATGTAAACATACATTCCATGTGGTAAAAAGCATAAATACAAGAGTAAGGGATTTTTCTGTTTCTTCTCCCAAGTTTATGAAAAATTTTGCCCTTTCTCCAGGGTTGTTGGGTTTTCTTCTTCTACTTCTTTGAAAGACATGATCAATTTTGTAGTTCTCCAGGGTCTGGATTTTAACTACACATGCAGTATAATGCCTTTGAAGAAGTGTCATGCACAAACAGAAACCTGAGATTTTATGGCTGGTAGAGCAATAATGATTTAAAGGAAATTCCTCTCTCTGTACAAGTCAAGACCTGTCAAATCAACTCCTTCCCCAAAGTTTGTGGCACCATCCATGCAAGCTAGTCTGAGCAGGTAACATTTTTTATCCTATTTGAAGTTCTAGTCAGTGGCAGACTAGACCCACTGAGAGACTGAGTGAAATGTGTCCTACTCCACCACACACTTGGCAGGTTCACCAAAGCCTGTAGTGTGTATGTCAGCACACTGTTGAGTTAATAAAACCTTGAAGCTGCCCTAATTTTGCTGATGTAACTCTCTCTTGGGCCCTAGAAGTGGTATGCAAGAGCTCAGGTGGCTGTTTCTCACCTTTTTCCTCAAGTTCATTCCAGTGCACATGGAGGACAGGTCCTAATTTCCCTTTAGCAATCTAGGCAGGGCCCCATTACTCAGCTTTGCTTCAGGGAAAAGTTGAGGATGGATTCTCTTGCCTACAGGAGTACAAAATGAACAGGAAGCACCTGACTGGGTGCTGCCCATCCTGTTGGCAGTTCAGAGCTTCTCTGGATGTGTTCTTGGCAGACGGATTTCTCCATTTGCTTAGGATTTGTGTGTGACACTGGGTCCCAGAGGAATAGGTGCAGCACAACAGTGGTGTTCTCTGTGCAGGGCATGCTCTGTACAATCTGTCTCTGGGTACAGCATTCGGGAAGCCTGGCCGAGGCAGTTTGCCTGGCACACTACAGCCCTAGACGTTCCAGCTGGAAGTGATGCCCCACCTCTCAGCAGTGCTGGGGCTGCAGCTTTGGCACCCAGGTTCCTCAGCTCAGGACTGCAGCTCTGTCTGTCTCTAATACTGCCACAGTGGAGGATCCCCGATCCGATAGCTTTGGCAGAGCCTTTCCTGCTGAGCCCTAGGCAGCAGCAGCTTGTCTCAGGAGGGGTTTCATGGTACTGAAATGGAGGCATCCTATCCATCAAGCCTTTCCATGCCCTACATGCCCGGAAAGGACTGAGCTGCCCTCTGCCAGCGCTATTGGTCAACAGTGACAATGAATGGGTTGAACATTGGAGGAATCTCTCCGTTGAACACAGAGATTATTGGATTTTAGTAGATTGCCAGCATAGAGAAAATTTGGGTTAAGTGAAATGATTTCTTCCTTCCTCTCATATTTGTATGTTAAATTAATATTTTATATTCAGCAAGTCAATTAACTGTGCCTTCCACTGTGTAGGAAATGTTGACGATTGTTTTAATTCTTCTTTCACAAAATTCTGCATACCCTGCCTGTGTTCAAGATATGTACCTATAGCTTACTCAGGAGACCTCTGTTTGCATGGGATGACTAAAAGGTATTTTGGAATAGCTGGTTCAGTTGTCCCTGGTCATATATTCCTAACACAGATCTCATGAAAGGGGCAGACAGTGATATAGGACCTGCAAGTTGATGGCTTCTTGTTTCAAGTAACACAAGTGAACTTGGAGACAAGAAAGGAGATGTTATTGACTGGTGTTTTTCCAGAGGTTTACACTGCTAAATTGGCAACTAGCCCTGCTTTCATTTCTCCTCAAATCAACACCTTTACCCTTCCTGCCAGCTACAGTGATTTACATTCTTCTCTTCTAGAAGTGAAGTTTCTTAACTAATTATAAATGAGCAAAAGATGTTTCTTGACAGTCATTTTATCTGTCCAGAAATGGTAAGAATTAATCCAAAGTACTGAGGTATTTCACAGTTAGAATAGTTTGGGAAGTGTTTTTAGGCTGTATTAAAGAGGGCTCCATACTGTATCTCCTTTCCCAGAACAGCCCTAGACACTGGAGAGCAAGTCCTTGAAATGCTGGGCTGGTGATTAGTGTGGTAGGGACAAAGGTCTTTTACCAAGCATTGGTTTGCAGAGGTGGGAAGTTTAAAAGATATGGGAAATCAGAGAAGCACTCATCAGAAAGTTTTACTCATGGTATCTGCAAGGTGTTTCAGTGTTGGATAGGTGGGGGAAGATGGAGACAGCATAGAAAAGATTACTACAAAAGCAGAGATAGTCTTTAAAACTATCATAGCTTTTCTTGCCTGAAACAGGCAGATGAGCAACTTCTTTTTCTGGCTGTTGGAAGCTGTTGAATTGATGGGCTGCAAGCATTTGGCCCCATTGCTATGGAGAGGATCATCCTCTAAAAGCAGCCTGCCTTCAAAGGTTGTATTCAGACGCACAGCAAGTTTGGAAAGACACTGGTACATCGGTGATTTGTAGAATTTTCATTTCCCATGATGATTTTGCCTCACAAAGGGGAGCTGGGGTTAACATTGGAGCTGGAGAGAAAATTTTGGATTGTGTGGGGCTTGGAGGGGAAAAGAGAGAGCCCCTGTTACTGTCTCAGAGGGGCAGTGAGCAGGGGGATTACTTCTATGAGAAGGGCAGACATTTCCTAGCGAAGGATCTCTGAAGTACCTGCTGACTGCAACATTCCAGGCATTCCTGCACTGTGCTGCTAAGCTCCCACAGCAGCAGCTCATGCTGCTCAGGCTGCAGCAGCCTGGCCTTGGCAAGTATGTCCTGATATGGGACTCTGACACACAACTCTCATTAGCAAATTCACTGTGTGGAGTGGCATAGCAAGCTGTGAATTTGCAGCTGCAGGAGAAGATGAATGTCATTTTAGTGTGCTACTCTTGTGAACAGACCTGCCAGGAGCAGGTGAAGGGCTTGCAGTGGGCTACCCACCACAGTGTTTTCTTCAAAGATTTCCTGGGTGCTTTGTGCACGGGCCGGAAACTGTAGTTCTCTGTAGCCCTTACGCCTCCTATAGCTGCTCTTTCAAGTTGTGTTTGCATCTACTGTAAGGGGCAGAAACTCACACCATCTCAGTGTCAACAAGCTTGTAAATCATCTACTTAATAGTCACAGGTGAGATAACATTAAATACTAAAGGTACTAAAAAATCCTTCCCACCTTACTCACCCTCCCCTCCAAGTACTGAATCTTGTCCAAAGCTGCACAAACAGGATTCTAAGATAAAGACCTTGGGTAAGAATTACTAAAACAAACAGAGCGTGGGGTGGTTTGTTAAGGGACTGGCTTCTCAAGGCCAAAGGGTGGGTGTGGAAGAACACACCACACACCTTACAGAGAGGAAAGCTAAGAATGTTTAAAAAGTACATCTTGGAACAAAACCCTCCTGAGAAGTGTGTAATATTTTAAATAAGTTGATGTAGCATGGGAGGAGAATCATTCAAGTACAATGCAAAGTATATTATCTGGGATTTCAATAAATAGCAGCACAAAAACTTTCTAAGAAGTAGAGGGATTCTAGTCTGCTTAGCATGATGCAGTGCAGTAGAGTTATTCAGAGTTCATGCACTTCTATTAAGGAAACCACATGCTCCAAGCTACATTTCTGTCTTTCCTTTAAGACTGCTTTGAGAGAATTTACCATTCAGCTGCAAACTACCCCATTCTGAACACAAATAAAAGAGCAGAAATTTCCCAGTTTACTTCTTCTCCGTCCTGCCATGTGCAGGAAACCTCTCCTGTAGCAGGACAGGTCCTGGGGGCATGTTAGTTCAGTCACCATGTGGTGCCCGTCTATTGATGGTTGGCTCAATGTCAGGGTTTCTTTCCTATTTTTGTTGTTGCATGGATGAAATCCACTGCTAGAGCATTATCTGCTATTGATGTGGGCTGCATTCTGACCTAAAGGCAAAAAATTCCATGTCTGTGATCTTGCTAGCCTGTGACCAGCACCTGGGGGAGATATTTGAAGGTGGAACATGATGAATCACAGGACTACAGTTTAAGGCGAGTAACAGCTCAAAACTTGTTCCTTTTGCAGGTTGATTTTTTTTGCCTAGAAGAATATGTGGTCTATAGCTTTAGTCAGTGCCTAGGGGCAATCTCTACATCCCCTTGACTAAAGGCTTGTTTAAGTTTCCTACGCTGTGGCAGAGCAATTGTTAGTTTGCAGATAAGGAAGTGTTATCATTTCAGCACAGTCTAAGTCTAAGAGAAAAGGATAGGAGGGAGCTATTAGATTCTCTCATATGTTACTCTCTGTCTGGTGGCAGGGTTGTCCTTCACACTGATCTCTCAAATGTGGTAATAATAACAGTAAAGTTTTATTTTTACTGGTTATCAGCCAAAAGCAACAACTAGGCTAAACCAGAAAACACCATCCTTTGTGCCTTTGCAGCATGTGTGCTCAATCTTTCTGCTGATGCTCTGATACTTCTCTAGCTCTTTTCTGAAGAAACAAGGGGACATAGACACCTTCATCCCTCCTCAAACAACCTGGTCTACCTAATCCTGGCCATCATCTAAAAACAGGCCCTCTGCCCTCTTCCCAGCACACCAGCACACACTCCCACCCTGTCACTGCAAATCTGCAGCAGCTTCCTCCTGTCCTAGCTTGCTTTTGCCATTAAGACATGGTTGGCTTTTCACAGCTACGTGTTGGCGCCTGTAGCAGTTGCTACTTCTTTCTCTGTGTGCACAGCAGTCTTCTGTCTTTTCAAGGGGGTCCTATCACAAACTAGTTGCCAAGGAAAGAAACCAAGGAAGACAAATTATGTGTCTGACCAAAACGCCCCTGTAAGGGCCAGAATTGGGAAAATGCATGGACTGATCCTCATGCAAGCACTTTGCATGTCTCTGGAGTGCAGATGCTCTTTAAGGAAATAACAGACTATCTCACCCAAAGTGTTGAGGATTATACAGAATTTAGGTGGCTCTAATCTCATATGTTTGTGCATTAAAGGAAAGAAACCCTGCTGCAAAGATTACAAACCAAAAAGAAGACTGGCCTTCTTACTAGAAAAAAAAGCATGCTCCTGGCATGCTTAGCCTTCCCTTCATTTGTGTGAACAGTGGGAAAATAATCAGGAGGGTAAATCCTGTTCAGACACAATTCAGAGTCACTTTTCATGGTATACATCATTGTTCTAGATATATGCAAAGTAGAGGTTTACACCAAGCTACACAGTCTGGGTTCCTTTAATAGCCAAAAGAAAGAAACTGGCAATTGTTTGAAGAATTTTCAGGGTTCAGTGAACCTCGCCCTTGGGATGTTGACTGTACACAGGAGTTTGGGCTGAGCCAAGATGCAGGTGTCTGTGGTGAAATCCCACCCTTGGTGTAATAAAATCCAGAGGGAGATCCCAAGACCCAAGTCATTCTGCACTGTGAAAGGAAGATGTGGATCACGGTAACACTGTGAATGAAAAACCGATTAAGAACAAGAAAATCCGGTTCAGGTTGAGACTCTACCAAGTTTATATGAAGATGGATGGTTTTTCAATAGGGAAAAATAGGTGTAAAAGACCCTTGTAGGCTTCAATATGGGGGACAACACACTGCAGACAGCAATTCATCCATTTCAGGGCTGGCTTGCTGAACTGTGTAGCCTTACAACACTGAAGCTCCAGTGAGGCTTGCTAGCAGGTGCAAATGACGGAAATTGGATTTTCTAGGAAGGTATGTGATGATTGCATAGGACTTCTATTTTTATTTTTTGAGGTCACCCTATTTGTTTTGAAGTCATTCTAATTCAGGACAGGAAGGTAAAAGGAGTTGTTTTTTTTGGCTACAAATTCAGTTTGAACTTTAACTGAGCAGTGTCTTTCTGTGGCATGCAGCCATGAAGCCACGAGGAACAATTTTGAAGGGCAGCAAGAGGCAGGATTGGCAGCATCCCTCAGGCTGCATTGACAGACTGGTCATGCACAAGTGCCAGAATGGCCTGACCCAGGCTGGTACCATCACTGCTGGACCTCTGCCTCTCACCTCCTTGGGATAACAGGACTGCTGGGGCTGTGCCAAGGAGTACCAATGGCCAGGCAGGTAATGGGACACCGGTGTCATCTAAAGACAAATACAGGATGTCCCAAGCCAAACAGGCTAATGACAGGGAAGAGGTGGCCTGGTTCTGCTCTTGTGTTGACACTCTATGTGTGTTTTGGCTGTGGTTTTGTCTGTCATGTTCTCAGCAATGAACCTCCAGGAGGAGGGGAATTGTTCTCTTGTACGATTCTCTTGTACAAGACAAGAGCATAGCTGCACACTTCAAACCTTCTGCATGAGGAGCATCTTACTGACATCCTGCACACCCTGTCAGTGTGCTAAGCAAGTTATCCATCCTTGAATCAAACCTTTCTCAGCAATAGCCTTGGCAGCCATAGCCTTGGCATGCACACGTGAAAGAAGGAAACCTCTTACAAAGGTCTAAGTAGGCTTTTCAATCATTCCACAAGGAAAGAGTAAAATACCTCTTGTTATTGTCTTAGCATAAACGTAGATTTCAAAGAGCCTTGCAAAACAATGTGTGGCAAATTTATATGCAGGAGTAAGAAAACAAATTAAAGGCTTGTGTTTGGAAGAGCTTATTCTTGTTTGAATGCTCGGTAAGACAGTCCTGAAAGCTCCAAGTGACAGGAATCTTGCAGATATTGTGCTTGGAGTCAAAATTAAGTATGAGTTTTTCCTGTTCTTGTGGAATGGTGTAATCACAATAATTTTTGGTTTAAATGGTTGATGAGCTAGAATTATTTCTCATAGCAGAGCCAGCTGCTGAGATAGAGTATTTTGATACTTTTCCATCATGCCCAGAAAGCACACTACTCTTATATGCTATTGTTGAGAAGTTGGGAGAAAATCTTCTACATATAGTAATGGCTGTGTCACTGGTGCAAAATTACCCCCTTGAACCCAGCAGTAGAGAAGGGCAGAGAGGGAATGACATAACAATCAATCACACCTTGCTTACAATACTCTCTCTGCTCCCATGTTGTGCTGAAAACTGCAAAGTGGCTCAGGAGATCTTTTGTTTTTCTCAGCAGAAAAGGTGCACATCAGGTCCAGAGCAGCACTTCTTGAAGTCAGTTCCTAAATTAGTTGCTTCAGCGTATGTCTAACGTAGCTGTGATTCTGCTGGATACCACACAGCTTTGGATCTCCAAGCTGCCGCTGAATCTGCTCCTGGCATTTCTCCAACTGGTAGCATAAGCTTTCCCAAGCAGCTGGGGCACAGATCCCACCATGATATGTAGAGTGCTGTGGTCACTCTCATCCTCCTGCCCAGATGCAGCAATGAATCACTGTGTGCATCATCTGATGTCTGGCTGTGAGGCATGGCACGTTTTGGTTAGCTGCATAGTTGAGATCCCTGATGTCCTACTGGAATTCACGACAGAGAGGTCCCATGTGCTGCTGATGGAGGTCCTTTACTCTTCCAAGGGGTGGATTTGCCAGGCCCATGTCAGAATCTGAAGAGAAGCTAAGGCAGATCTCCAGGATGGCCAAATCCTGTCCCAAAAAGGAAGCTCATTTTGAAGAGGACTGGCAAACTGAATTCCTGTGACTGATATAAGGGAAAAAAGTATGGCTACAACCAGCTGGGAACCACCATGTTTGTTTCGGCTGCAGCAGCTGGATTTCAATAGCAAAAATGATCCTTAACACTTCACTAGTTTGTCAACCAGTGGACAAAGGAATCAATTGTGCAATTCAGAGCAATCTGCTAATGATATTTGTAAGGAAAGGGTTTAAAATTGCACAATGTGCTGAGGAATGATACATGTAGGGATTTTGTCTTACAGCTATTGGCAATTAGAAGGAATGGAGAGATAACTGAATTTGCTCTGTTCTTCATTCCATGGAGGGTAGGGAGGCTGAACCACAGCAGATACTGCAGGCCAGAAGTATTCAGTTTGGCATGCATGGGATGTGTCCATGGCAAGGAGAGTCTGCGCAGAGTTCAACGAACAATTTTCTGCTAGGTGCTATGGCATTGTGGAAAGCATATCACAGTAAAGATGTCACCTGCAGAATGTTTTGTGGGCTAGATACAAGAAAAAAGTTCTTCACTGCAGGGGTGCTCAAGCTCTGGAACAGACTTCCCAGGGAAGTGGTCATGGCACCAAGCCTGTCACTATTCAAGAAGCATTTGGACAACACTCTTAGATTGTTTAACCTTTTTTTAGGTTGCTCTGCATGCAGGCGGCAGTTGGATTTGATGATCTTCATGGGTCCTTCCAGCTCAGGATATTCTGTGATTTTAATTAGTCTGAATTCAGTGACTAGTTAGGTGTTACTTACTTCCAAATGTTATAATTTATATCACGTCTCATGTGGTGTGATGCTCTAAGCATTGATTCCAACAGAGTTGTTACAAATATTATTAAGAAAACCGTGTTAGTCTGAAAGCCAAAACAGTGCACAGATTTACTTTCTGTGCTTTTAAATAATAGAAACAAGCTATTCTAAGAGATAGAAGTAGGCCAGGTTGAGCTGTTTTTATGTAAATGTACTTATCTTAAATTGCTCAAAACAGGAACTTCATTTCTGTGGTATAAACCCTTTTCTTAGCAACTGGTTTACTCAATATAGCAATCACAGAGCCACTCTTAAAATGAGTATCTACAACACATGAAGATTTAGAGCACCTGGCTTATGTTATTCACAGTCCACTGATTCAGACTGGATGGAATGGAGTATACACGCTCTTTTCCCTAATTGCTGGCTTAGGACTTGCTAAGACAGAAGTGCCCAGGAGACTTTGGGGAAACTCATTCTTGTTTAGATCTCTAATTGTGAAATGTATCCAGAAGGATCTGTGCTTGTCCTGCTCAGAAGAACAGTTGGGATTCAAGGCTAAGTGCAGGACATAGCTATATTGCAGTGGAGGAGCAGATTTCCAGTGTAGATGTGGCTCACAATACCTCTTGTTAGAGTAAAAACAAATGGGATGTGGCGCTCCTTTTCCCTTGAGCTTCTTTCAACTGATGAGAGACTCCTATTTTCCAGTGTTGAAGACAGTTTTTCATTTTTATGTAGGATGTTTCCTTAACTTCACATTCCTTTTTCTGTTCGTTCTTTTTTTTTTGTGTGTAGCAGGTGTTACAGCATCTATAGGCTGGAGAAAATACCTGTATGTACCCCTCTCTTCCTGCTTTTAGTGCCCCATAGAAAATAACTTCTTGTGTCTCACTCCCCTCTTCCCAGATGTTACATCTCTCTGGAGTGTAAATAACTGAATAACTTAGTACTTAAACATGGTGTGATACTTTTGATTTTAGCACATCAAAACTGGGTTGTGATAGAGAGTGTCAGTATCAAAAGTGAAGGCAAATGCTCTGTTCTCATGATTTCAAACTGAAGTGAGCACTTTGATGTCGATCTCAAATGAACAGAGGGAGCAGTCCTTTCTAAAGTGGTTCAGTCAGCACCTGTAACCTCTTCAACTGCAGCCCTATCTCTCATGGGAATCAATATTTGAACCAATATTGACTTAGGACTCGGGCATGATTTATATGGGAGTCTTGGTATTGCAACAACTGCTGTGTTACTCAATCAGATTCCCAGATGACTGGTTAATACATAACAAACCGGATTTGTAAATTCAGTCAGCACGTGTTATCACCAGAATGGAAAGGGGAAATTAATTATATCATGTTGTATTTAATTCATAAATCTGTTAAATACCTGTAACTGAGTACTACATGCTCTGCTTAAAGAGGCAATGGGTTTCATTCTGTTTTCAGAGGGTTTCTAATCTGGATTAATTTCTTGGTGACCAGTATTTTCTAGTTATCGTGAGTAATTGTTATCGTGTTTCAAAATGGAAACAAATTAGGATTAAATTAATTACTTACAAAATTTCACATTAAAAAGCTCTGTAGTGTACAGCACTATTCTGGTAACAATTAACAGTGAGCTTAATTCTGGGGTCAAAAACCAGGCCACAGCTGTTACGTTTAGGTAGCTTAGGCATATCACAAAATCACTCTGGCTGTATATAAAGTTACCCTCACCTCCCAGGCATTATCAGTGACTGTTTCTGAATGAAGGCCATTTATCTGGGTGATTTTGAGTGTTTCACACAAAAATCCCCTCCACTCATTTTATGTCAATATGGCAATAAAAAGATTATTGAAAGTCTAAAGACCTGTACAATAACAAGATATTGTTAGTCAAAGACACTACGTCAGAGGACTGACTGTAAAAATGTTATTTGATCTTTTGGGAAAGTTTATATATATAAAATAAAGGAGCACGGGAAATTTAGAGTGATGTGTTTCCTCCTATAAATAGCAATATGACTTAAATCTCATCAGATAGGCTAAGAAATCATCCGTGTCTGTGTAAAACAGACAAGATCTGTAGTTTTCTAGGTTGCAGGCTAGAGCACTTGAATATCAATATGTGCATGTGTGTGACGAAGAACATGGCCAACCCCTGAAATGCTCAAACTTCTTTGTACTGGTGACCCTCCTCTGTTTACTCTGTCTGCCCTCCACGTGTGTGCTCCAAGTCCAGTGACCACTTCTTTGGCAGTCAGTTCACCATGAATAATCAAACTGTGTCGTATTTGGAATAATCTTCTAACTCAGTGACCTTTCTTTAATCTCAGAGTGCTAATTGTTATCACTGGCAAGGAACAAATGGGTCTGAGTGAGGTGAATAGGGGAAGCTCTTGCCTAGAACATGTGTCTTGCCCCAGGCAGAGTTCTACTGCTGCCATTGCTGCAGGCTTGGCTCCCCAAAGATTCCAGAACTTCTCTCTGCCACCTCCTTATGCTGAGTGTGCCTATATTAGAGGTTTAATGGCCCATGAGGAAATAACCAGCTAGAAACCATTCTTTGTCTTAAATTGGAAATTCTGCCAGGATGCTGTAAAAGCTATGCCAATTGCTTAAGCATAATCAGCAGCTGAGTCAAAACTATGGTGTCTGGAATCCATATCTAGAATACACCTTTTTACATCCTAACATAGGGGAAATATTCATGCACCATGCTTGAATAACCGGCAGTACTGGAGTTGCAAGTTCCATCACAAATCAGTTATTTCAGCTTGCTGTTAGTCCACTGCTATGCATGCTTAGCATAGCAAATTGTTGCATAACAAGGAAAAACAGAGGGGAAAAAAGATATTTTAGAAGTCCAAGTCATTTTAAGATTAGTCTGTGACCTACATCATTATTTGGACCAATAATAGATTTTGAAATGTTTTAGAAACGTATGCACATTTCTATTTTACTACTGGCGGCTGTTGTTCAAGCAATATATAGATGTGGGTGTGTTCTGGAATCTTTTTATTGTGTTGTACTTAAATATAGAGCATTTGCTATCATGGTAATAGCAGCTACATGAACGTTAGAAGGAAGTCTGCTAGTTGGCTTGCTCCTGCCTAGTTTGTCCCAGTGTCCAGTCAATGCTTTCGCATCCTTCACAACACACAGGCTCTGAGCATTTAAAACAAGCAGTGACAATGCCTGGTGCCTTGTTGTAGTGTGCTACCTGCTCTGTCCTACATGATTCTCTGCAGCCTTTTTTTAGTGGCCATAACTACATCTACAGTAATTAATTCTGTGTCATTTTTTCCCCCTTACTAGACACCTCCCGAGTCCACTTTCTGACAGGGAACACGCTCCACCTTGTGCAGGAAATTTGTTCATATTGCACAGATAGAACTAGACATGAGTCTGGAAAGTTATTCCTTACAGCAAGTTTATTTGGCTCCCAGCTATACTCTTCCACAATAGAATTCATAATGCAGAAAACTATTACTCTAATGACTGGCCACAGCAAACATATTGGAAAATATACAATTTAGCATGGTTTAGAATTTTCTCAGTGTTTTCAGTATTTTGTGGTAATTTTTAACCCTAGGAAGAGTTGCAAAAATGTGCTATCAAAGAAAAGAAACTGTATTCAGTTTCTTTTTCCACTGAAATCTATTCCAATGAGGCTGCAAAGGTTGTGCAAGGAAGGCTACGGATGGCAAGTGGCAGGTCTGCTCTTGGACGAGATAGCAGCAGGGCTCCACCACAAGCTGGGGCAGGAAGGGGAAGCAAAGCGCCCGTCCCTCTGTGGCTCGGGTAGCTCTCACAAAAGAACAGTGCTGGCAACTCTCACACAGGACATTCTTCAGCAGGCAAAATTAGCAAGCAACAACCACCTGATGAGTGAGGACCCCCCGCCCCCTCCAGTGCCTTCCACGCATTCCTCCAGCCTGCAGAACCAAGCACAGCCCTGACTTGACGAGCTCCTTCTCGCCCAGAACTAATAAAACCAGAGAAGATTAAGAGGGAAGAGAGAGCCAATTCCGTGCAGGTAGAGAACTGGTTACTATAGCAACTGTTTTCTTCTTTGAGCATAGGTTGGGAGGGAGTCTCTTGCAAGGGGATTTCTGTGCAGTCCCCAGGCTGGGGAGGGAGGTTGCTACAAGAATCTCNGGGATAGGGTTGTAGAAGACTTTGACTCTCGTCCAAAAGTAAAGCGGATGTTGAAGAGCCTGTACTTAAAAGTGATACTCACATCATGGTGTATTGTTCTGTGGGCTGCAGCTACATCTGAGGCTGGTGTTGTACCACAGTACATGTCACAACCAGGAGTTTGAGTTTCAAGGCTGGAGTTTTTAAAAGACAAAAGGGAATATTTAGTTTATTACTACTGGATTTTTAAATCTGAGGTCCTAAGAAAGCTTCCTAGATGTGTTTCTTCAATGAGCCCAAGTGGTACAGAGTAAGAAATTAAGTATCTTGTAATATAATAAAGGCTTGGTCAATTTGACTCTGGGAAAAGTCATTCTCTGGGACTAGGGCCAGGTAATGTTATCTACTGCTTAGAGTACCTGGCACTGTACAAACTAGGTATTTGTGGTTACCTTAGACCAACATAGCAAATGAATGAGCATATTATCCTTTCACCAGGGCTGCTTTCTGGTGGAACATACCCCTTGCATTCGCGGGAGACACAAATACCAAGCAGTGCCTAGAGTAAACCCCTCCCTTTTACTCTCCTTAACCCTGTGTGCTCTGGCTGGTATACTTCAAGGGCCAAAGTTGCACCTCGGCTTTTTGCTAGTATTTGGTGCTGGAAACTTAAAAATACAGCAGGAAAATAAAACAACCTATGATTGTCTCGAATTTAGTCCTGAAATTCTCTGTCTCACAGCATCAAAGCACAGAAGATGCAAATTCTCTTGGTCAAGGACAAGCAAAGGTGGCTTTGGGTGAAATATTATGATCCCCTATTCTCCCTAGACTGCTTATTGGTTTATTTTCCATGCAGTATTTTTGCTGGAGACAGATCTATGAGAACATTGTCTGCCGTGATCCCACCACCCTTCCTATCACTGAGGAAGAGGAAAGGGGGACAGCTGTGCAGCCTCTCTTGCAGCTCCGTCTTGCCTAGGTGTCTAACACAAATGCAAATCTGCAAACCTTCCAAATCCCTGTCTTTCCAAATAGCATTTTCTTGGCCATTGATGCAGGGAATAAGAAACAGCAGACTTCATTTTTGTTTAAAATTCATCAAGTGTTTTACCAGATGTAGAACCAAGGAGTCGAAAAACAAAAGCAGGCTCCCTGCTCCAAGTGCAACCTGAATGCAGGACTAGGCTGGGAGTACTTTGCTATGGCAAAACGCTCCCCTGAGAGAAATGCACAGAGGAGGTAAGCCAAGAGGCTGAGGGACTCAAGGACAGCCCCAAACTCTTACCCAGACTGCAACAACTGCACAGTTCCCATGTCAAAGTCCTGGGCTCAGCCTAGTTTCAGAAAGGGGATTCACAAACTCAGTATCAAGTTGCTACTGGCCCATAAAGAATCAACAACTTATCAACAACTACTATTATGATGTCTGCAAGCTTTTCAGCTGAAGCATCTGCACCCTGTCATTCTCTCTATGCTCTCTATGTGGCACATCTGGCGTTAGATGGCATTTGATCTTGCCAGTAAAATCTGCTGCTGTTTGGAATAAAAGAGACAGACTTGTGAAAGAAAGTTAAGTGCTTTACAAATCAGAATTCTAGACTTAGCTTTTTTGTGAGCAATAAAAAATATCTCCTGTAACAATGCAATTGGTGTGAATAAAATTGTGCATCAATCCAAATGCAATTCCCTTTGCTGCAGGTATACAAGTTTTACAGAAAAATGGAAAAAAATTTCCAATAAGCTTTACTAAATTACATAATTAACAAATTAACAAAAAGTTCATGTTATACTGTCATAGAAAAGAGACGTGATCTACTGTTTCCTGATTGAATATATGATTAAGGCTGCATTCAGAGCCAATGAAGAATAGAAATTTCCAACAAGACTTGCAGAAGTGTCTCCATTACTTCAGAGGAAGTAGTGGGCTCACTGACGATTATATTCTGTTCAGCCATTGAAGTAACAGATTACACGGTCACGGTATGGAGTTAAAGGCAAAATAAATTACAGAGAAAAAATGTTTTACTGTCTTAGAGGAAAGGGATTTCTGTGACGAGCAGTTTTGTCCCTCCATGCTGACAACAGAGGTCATACAAAGTCTCAAGGCTCTGCTCACACCAGAAGAGGGGAGCTTAGTCCAGATTGTACCTTGCTTCCAGCAGAATTAGTCACTGTGTTTGTTTGTGACCTAACCTTTCTTATCTCAGTTACCTCCTTCACAGGCTTTAAAGCCAGGTTATCCAGGGGATACAGGCAGCTGAGGAATTATTCTCTTAATAGGTCTCATTTATTAGATGCTACATCAAATTAACCTATTAGATAGAGGCAGAAGTTGAACATAAACACAGAACCCATGTCTGCTACAAAAGCATGCTAATGCAGCTTGGTTCCTGTGGTGTAAAATTCAACATAAGGATCATGAAGACACATTTGCCTTTTCCCATTACTGAAGAAGATGGCTGGTTGATTAACTAATCCATGGGATAGGATATTGCATTGGTCCTAATAACAAGGTGCTTCTAAACGGAAACAAGCAGCAGTTGCTGAGAACATAATCAGGCTTCACAGACCTGAGTTCAGTATTTTAACTAGTCAGTCAGTCTTGGAGCTTTTGAGCCACTAATTCAGTAGTTAATTATCTTATTTGAGGGATTTTTTTCTGATGCCTTTTAGGCTTCAATATATTCTGAAGTTAGCAGAAGCCTTAGTTTTGTTAAATTTGATTATAAGCATTACCTAAGTGTAATCGATTCCTCCTCAGAAGCAGGAAAATATTACACATATAAATAGAAGAAATGGTTTTGTTTTCTTTTTTCCTGTTTTATTTGAATGTGGACTTAAAACTTACAAGTACATCTTAGTAGCTCTCTAAGGAGAACATCTCGCTCTGTTTATCTGTTTCATGCATAATGCGTGAAGAAAAGCAGTATAAATTTCTGATGCATTGCTCCTCCTGAATGCTTTGAGCCAAACTGGGGAAGTTCTTGGATAAGAGCAGAAAATTTTCTTGGATAAGAGCAGATTTATTTTCCTGTCTTTCCACATACTCTACTAAGTTTTGAATCATGCCTTCAGACCATGTGCTTCGTATCTCTGGCACTGCTGTCTAGGATTTCAGTAAGAGCAAGCTCATGCCACTGCTGCCACATTGCTTCCTGTCCACTCCAGCAAACCACACTTGAAATGTACAAAGCAGGGTAATGTGGCTAAAAGAACTCCTACCCACAATGTAAACACGAGCATCATCTTAAGCAATAACCAATATTTACTTCTAGACATAATGAAATAGAAAGAATTTTGGCAAGTAACATATCTATTTGCCTTCATATCAATTAAACCTGCAGCCCCTTATGATTATTTGCCTTATGCCTATCACAAGTTCTACTATGAGTATTCTGTTTTTGCCTTTACTGTGCTGTCCACACTCATGGCTCCCTAGGAGAGAGACCATGTTTGTTGCAAAACACAGTGAACTGTCTTCAAGTGAGTTACACCCTTTTTGTAAAATCAACAGTGAATGGCTATGAGTTGCTCACTGCTAAGAAAGCATTAAACCAATAAACAGTATCATGAGCAGAACAAATGTCCAAAGGGAATGTGCATGTGGCCTTCACGTGGATCCAGGATACTTATCAAAACGGAAGTCATTAAAGGACTGAAACCCAAGCTAAACTTACACTAAGAAAGAGTGTGTTGTAATAAAAAGGTTATAAAAAAATAGTTCATAATTTTCCTATCTCTTTTAAAATTCTCTGACACGTTGAAAGAGAATGGAGGTTTTGAAGCAAAGGTTCTGATCAACTGTCAGTGAAATGGCCAGTAGCAAGGAGGAGTTTTCTTGTTTAGTACAAGTGGGTAGAATTCTCTATATCCAGGAGAAACAAATATTTATTTTCTCTGATTTTACAGCCTGTTTTTTCCACACTGATAGCAATCTAGAAAAAATCCATCAAATAACTCTAATTAGGAAAAAATAACAAGACCTGTTACTCATGCTATCATGACAAACCAGTGTGAAGCTCAAGCACTTGGAAACAGAAGGGCCTGTGTGTAAAGCAAATTCTTTTGCTATTTTCACTACTTCTTCCCAGATGTTTTTTCTATTTAGCTATTCAATATCAATGATGTTGCCAGGTACTTGTGCAGGGACCTGAAAAAGAAAGGACTCCTCTGCAGTCCTAAGTTGCCTTCTCCAGCAGTAATTGCATGTCTCCTCTCCAGCATCCTAATCTGATATTAAAGGATTTTATTTCATAAATGAAGAGCTGAGGTATAAAGAGAAAAGAAAATCTCAGTCTCTTCTGTCCCAGTTTGGCATCCCTAACTCATACATCACTCTTCCTCTAAACTAGGGTCTGGTACACCCCAGCCAAAACAGCTTTGGTTGTGCTGAAGCTGCTTTGCCAGCACAAAGCCTGTTCTGAAGCCAGTTCTGGAGCTTTCCTGCTACTTTCCAGAAAATCCGTAGGCTACTTGGGGGTTTTCCAGCACTAGAGCACCGAAGTGAAGCATGCAACAAAATGAGGAAGCAGCCTGTGTAGTGAAATAGTTTGGGGACAGATGAGGAAAGGAGTCTATCAGAAACTCCCTCACAACCCAGCAATCCCCAACTTTAACAATGATCACCACAATAATAGCAACTTTTATTACAAGAGGCCGCAAGTGTCTCGTATACAGAAAAAGACCATCGAGGGTGAAAAGCCAAAGGAGGAAAAAAAAATCAGGAAAGTGCAAAGGTGGTCCAAGGCTTAAAGGGATTTATTGCTTTACTGCTCATTTATGACGAGGTGATATAAGATATTAGGTGACGATCCCACCCGCTCCGGCTGGAGGGGCGGGAAAGCCGCAGCTCCTCCAGCGGGCTGTGACATCACCGCTCCCACACTCGGGTGCTGGGGGGGAAGGCAGGTGCTGGCGTTTCCCAAAAGAGGAAAGCGTATTTCTAATGCCAAAACTATAAGAAACTCAGCTCAAAAGCACTTCAGCACCTTAGCTTTACCCTTCTGTTCAAGCGCGATCCTCTCCCGAGCCACGAGAGACCAGTTTACCATGCGGGCATGAGCCAGCCCTCACACGGTAACTAAGTAACTCGGTAACTTTCAGTAAGGAGCGGACTTTAAGTAAGCATATTGCTCGTTACCGCGACCCACTTCGCACGGCGCGGAGATTTCCCACATATTTCGGTGTCACGTCAAGGAGTGCATAACATCGGCGCGTTGTGCAGCCCTAAGCAAGGCCAGCCCTGCCTGAGGGGGTGCCGGCTCCATCCAGCACCGCATCACCGCACACCCAGCGGCAGCAGCTCCACGGCACAGCGCTCCGTGAGGTGTCCCTTCTCTCCCTTCCTCCCTCCCTCCCTCGTTTTTTTCCATCCTTCCCTCTCTCCCTCTCACCTTCCCTCAAGGCCCCCCTCAGGCTCAGCCCCCGCCCCGCGGGCGAGCGCCTCGTGCTCCCCTCGCGCGCGTGCACCAATCACAAACGCCTGGAGCCGGGTGCGCGCGCCCTCCCCCTCCCTTTCCTTGCCCATCCCCGCTCCAAGGGCGGAACCGGGAGCCGGCTTCAGCCAATCAGAGGCAAACGGGCGTGAAGCGTGAGGCGCGAGCGGGCCCGCGTGCCGAGACGCCGTATAAAAGGGGGGCCGGGCACGAGCGGCGGGCTCACTCGCCGCCGGCGCTGACGGTGGAGGGACGTACGCGAGCTGCCACCCCCGCTTGCCGCCCCAACGGCCACCGCG
>VZTN01031894.1:573728-627813 GCA_013400515.1 Erpornis zantholeuca | reverse complement strand
ATCTACACACCATATGTCACTTCACTGCCCCTATCCACTGAAGAAATCAAAATAAATTTTGGGGCTCTAAAATCAGAACTAATTTGGTTTGAAATTGAAAGTGTGTTCATAACTTTCTAACCTTTCTGCTCTTGGTGTTGAAGGATCTTTCGAGATGTCTAACTTCCTTTATTTCCATAGTGGCAGTGAAATGACTGCTCTTGTTGGTGCAGTTCACTAATGGTTAAGTAAGCAGAGAAAGTCCCAAGGTAAAACTTTGATTGCATTGAGGTTCACAATTTTTGTCAACAAACATTTGTCTCTTCCAGCCCCTTTACCTTAAATGCAAGTTAAAATATAAGCAAACTGTTTTATTGGGTATTTTGAAAACCTTACGTAGGAGTCCTACAAGTTTCTGGGTGGCATAAGCAGAATGTTATGACAAGCCTGTTATGTGGGAGTAATTTGATATTTTTAGTAAAGTTGCTTAAGTTAAAAACCCTGTAGAAAATAAGGGACACTGCTTAAGTAAGTTGAGTTTTGAGACCTTATGCTAAAATCACAATTTAATTCTCAACGACTTAATTGTAACTGCCCCTGGATATTAGTAGTTACCACTTGTTTGTTTGAGCCTTTGTAGCATGTTTTAACTCTTGTCCATTTTCCCTTCTTTTGAAATCGGAGCACAAACCAGTGATATCAGTTCTTTTCATCCCTTTACGGTAAATACTGTGTATCTATAGCAACCTGCACCTACTTGCTGTACATACAGAAGACAAGTTTAAGTTGAAATTTTGAACATAAGTGAAAAATGGATCCCAGATTACTAACTTAAAGAATGAATGATACTGGCACCATAATTCTTTGAGCCACCTTTTAAAGGAACCTTTTTTGCAGTTTTGAAAATAGCTCCAGTTTGCTTATTATGACTTTTGGAAGACACAAATGTCAGTACATGAAACTCATCCAATATAAACCATGCCAGCTGGCTAAAGCTGCCACACAGGGAAGGCATTGTGCCTTCCTCTGTCATAGCTGATATGTTTAAGCCAATTTTTTGTGTGCATGACTGTTTTGGGGGGAGCTGGGTGGAGATGAACTGTGCTGGCTCGGCCATTATTATGAATGGTCGCACTGGCATGGATGTTTATAAATCAAGGACTTCTCTTGAGTATATCCTTGAGCAGAACTTTTCTTTTTTTAAGACGAGTATTGTACTTGTGACAGGTTAAAGTACTAACCACATTAAAACTCCAAAGTTTGAGGCACAATGCAGATATGTCCTACACTGAAAAAAGGGAAATGTCTTACTCTGCTTCACTTATTCTTGCTCCAGCTTAGTTGCTAAATTTAAAGGGGAGCATTGAAAGTAAAGCTTGTCATGACAAAATGTCTTTAACTGTTGGTTGTGTTAGTGTTAACAGCTGAAGTGAAAGGTTATCCAACAATATGCCATTTAATGTCCAGACTTTAAAATTGCATTTCATATGCATATCAGATGAAACACTTCGTGTTTCTACTTAAATTCGGAATAGCATCTTGGAAATGCTAATAGGATTTCAGCATAAGGTGGCATCAACAAAAGCTCAAATTAAGGTGAAATTTAAGTTCACCTATCAAAAGGTAACTGAGGGATTGATTCCCATTCTTTTACACATGCCAAAAGAACCTTGAACTCTGATTCACTGGGGCTCTGTTATTTTACAACAGCCAAAACAAAATCTTGTATACAAATGAGGAAAAACAAACCAGTATGCCTTATGTTCCTTTCTGGTCTCTCAATATCTATGTGAGCAGATGCAAAATGAATATAAAATGGTTGCCACAGTTCTGTGGTAAATCTTTTTCCATACCTGCCTTGCTGCCTTTTATTTTGTGTAACTAAATAAAATGCAGACTGCTGTGTAACTGTAATTATCAACGTCTTCTGTGGTTGTTGGTGTCCATGTCTGTTTGTAGCATGGAGTAACTACAAATCCCTGGCACTGGCAGACGGCTTGAGAGAAACCAAGCACCTCTTACGGGGATATATTTGTGTTGGGTGGCATTAAGGGTGTTCTGGGGGTAATGTACCACTTTAGTTGTATATGCATGTGTTCTCTGCTGCAGGCTTGCCCATGCGATCGTGCCTAGAGCACTCTGGTTTCCAGGTGACAGACACGATTCACGGTATAGTATGAGATCTCTGAAGTGGAGCATTCTCTACAGCTTTCATTTTCTTTAGTACTGGATTTCATTGTTTAAAAGTAAGCCTTAAGTAGCACCAGCTACTGTCTGTGCATCTGAATGTTTACAGCAATAACAAAAAACTGTCCCTTCCTTTTCTCTGTTCCCTCATAACAGAATGGTAACTTGAAATGTAGAGGATTGGAGTTAATGGCTTTTATAGAGCTTGAATTAGGAATTCTTCACATGCTAGATTTTTAGGACTTCAGCAGATTAGTATCAGTTCCTCAGGGCTGACAGGGATAAGTGATCAATGGCAGGTGATCAGAAGCAGAAATAGTTACTGCTGAAGCTAAAGCTGGTTTTGTTCCATACACTGGAATTCAAACTGATGTCTTCCAACAGCTTCTAGAAAAGTTTCCCCTGCACAGGTCACCTCTAACCTCTGAGGCAGCTCCTTGTAATGTTGCGATTTCCTGAGATTTGTATTCCTAGGGATTTATCTTATTCAAAGTATTGCAGTATTTTGAAGTATTGCAAACTAAAGCTGAGTAAGTGCAGAAAAATTGAGTTATATTAGATTTAAATTTGTGAGCAGAGTCAAAGTTATGTAGGGAAAAAAAAGAGAGAAAAACTCCTTCTCTGTACAGAGTTCTCTGGCCAAGCATAATATGGCTTTTTTGGTAAGAAACTTCATCTTTCAGCTACAAGAGAAATAAATCGGGAGCATTAGGAAGAAAATGTTGAGCTCAATTTTCCTAATCGAATTGCCAGATGTATAAACACTGTCTGGTCATGTGATCACAGATCAATGTGCACTGTTGCCCATTCTAGGACTTTTATCTGCATTAAAGTAAATTTGCACAATCACAAACTAGACTCTAAACAACTTCTGTTGAATATAGTTGTCCTCCCTTACTAAAACTGTAGTGAACTTTCTCAGGGCTTTGAGAATAAATCTTCCCAAGATAAAAAAAGCTCTGAACAAATATTTAAAGAAATCTTGAAACTGTAGAACACATGTCCATTTCTAGTTAGTTTTCATGTAGAGAGAGCAATTAAAAAGCTCAGTCATTCTCTTTTCCAGGTAATTAAAATCTCCTCATTTCTGGTGAAGTAAATAGCTCCCAGAATTGGACATTAGTTTGAGTGGACTATTAGAGTTATGGAAAAACTGGAGTTGATTGATTTATCCAAGAACAAGTGAGCTAAATAGATTGGTCAAATTATGAGATGCTTGATTTTGAACCACTGTTCTCATAGGTGATTGTGGAATCAGGAAACAATCAAATTCTACTACTTTAATCTGTTAAACTCTTAAACTTCTGGTACATAATGCTGCATCCTGCTTACTTTGTTCTCCTTGGCCATGGATAGTAAATATTTCCTAATCCTAGGCTGAGTACGTGCCTACTTGTGAAGACTGATCCTCTCCAAGCTCCCATTCATGTTAGCACGCTATTTACATACTTGCATTTGTTTTCTTCTGGAAACTAATGCTTCATGCTGAGGGAACAGAAAAGAGGGAGGGGATGCTGCAGAAGTCTCCTCTTGTGATGACTCTGCAGTAAAGCCCTAACTGTCCCTTTCTAATGGCACGGTAGATGCCATTAGGCTGTCTCCAACACTAATTTGAGGTGGAGTCTTGGAACTGGCTAGCTCTTTATACAGTATGACTTCCGGAAAGCAGATGCCAGTTCAGGTTCTAGGGAAAATGTGCTTACCTTTCAATTGAACTGAACTGTTCTGAGAGCACCATTTATCAGGAAAGACTCCTGAATGGTGAGTAACTTTTTGACTGTTCAAGAAAAAACTGAGAGTGGTATTGATGTAGAACATGCTTGTTCAGAGAAGCCCTCTGTAAATGATTTTAATGCTATTGACTAGTTACACATTTAGCTGTAGTGAATATGTTTGGACTTTATTAATTTCCTTGAAAATAATATAAAGTAATAGTAGTTTCCTTATTGTCTTGTTTTAAAGTTACATAGTAGTGTTATGGGAAGTACTTGCTGAAAGACCATCATTGATGTTAACTATCCTTCTTCTATAGCTTCTGAAATACTGTAACTGCATAGCTTGTGTAAATCATTAGCTTGTTGTATTGTACTTAAGGCAGCTGGTGTTGCTTAACTGTATTCCATTAAGTTCATATTTCCACCCTTGTTTTGACATGTTAGAGCTTTGGAACAGAAAGGTATGCACTGGTTCTGTGAATGCAATGTTTGTGTTCAGAAGGTGGAGATGCAGGCTGCCTTTATGGGCCTCTAAAGCTAGTCTGGTTTAAACAGTGAATGGTGGAATTGCAACATAAATAGCAGCCACAAACTGTCTCTAATTCTAAGCAGATATTTGCTTTCTCCTCTCCTTACCTTCAAGCCCTTTAAAGGACAAGGGTTGTAATACATCTTGAATTTTAAATGTGCAGCTCTATTAAAAGCATGTGCCATTGAGGGTTCAGTTGCTGAGGGTATGGTTTAATATTCTGAAACTGCTTTATAATGATTCTTAACAACCCTAGCACAATACATTATGCATGGAACTTGCTGAAGTTTTGCTGTTTCTACTGAGACACCCTTAGCCTACATGGGCAATTCATTCTAAGAAAAATCTTGGATTTGCGCAGCCAGTGGTACACTGGACATATAGCCTAGACAGCATGCTCCAAATAAGGAAATTCTGGCCACAAAAAACTTGGCAAATAAGGTAATAAGTGAAAGAAGTGCTTTGCAACCTTCAGAACATGCCTCTTCCAATAGTCCTCCTAAGGCTTTTATGTAATCTCTGTAATGCGTCTCAAGTGCTTTGGCTGGCAGAATCTCATCGCAGATGTCATGCAGAGGGACTTAATTTTCTCTTAATTAAAAACGTTCCTCTTAGCTTATGGTGCATTGAAATCTTGTTTTGAAAGACTGAGAAACAATAAAAATATATGTGAAAATCAGGTATTTACAGGAGTGGCTTGGTCTCAGTGGCACATCCTTTTGAAAGATTTTGGAACTGTTGAAAGTGTGGTGGTCAGAGGTCAGATGGATATTAGTGCTGTAGCTGTCACAGATCCAAGACAGTGTTGAGACTTCTAGTTAATTGTAGCTGATACTTCTACTCCCGTTGTTCTGGTGGTTGCAGGTTAATAACTTTAAATTTCATCTTCTCATTGTGTTTGCTTTTTCTCATTCATAGAGGTCCTGTAATAAGGGAGAGTCTGTACAGTCTCAGAAGGAAAATGACTTGCAAGTGAGTAATTAAATTTGCTTATTTCACAGAGTTTTATAGATTATAGGGAGATGTGGTGATCCTGCTTGTTTTAAACTGGGAGTTACTCCACCTGGACTGTGTCTAAAAAATCCAAAAAAGTAATGAAGAAAAGAAATTTATTTGCTCACAGAAGCAACTTCATATTGTGAGTGTCTGGACATAGTTTGGAAAGATTTAAGCATCCCACATTATGAAGAAACAGGCCCCCAATTCTACTCTAAATGGTTTCTTACCATTTTGAATGTTGATATCAGTACTGCTATTTCTAGTTTTAGACTCTTTCTTATTAAGTAGATGAACATCAGTTCTCTGCTTTACCCAGTCACTGATTTTTTAATACTTTTATGAACTCCTCTGAGGAAAGTACATGGAGCTGGAGAGAACTTGCTCTTGAACCTGAAGTGTTCCTGATTAGCACTGTGCTTGGATCATCTCTGCTCTGCAAACTTTAAAGTTCCTGCATTTGAAACTATTACTTTTCCTGCAGCATAATGTTTAGCTGAGTATATCTTTTCATAAAGTCATCTGAACAGGATTTGGTAATTTAGATTTCTACCCTGGCAGTATTTTTTCAGTAAGGGATAACATTGCAACATGCTAGCCAGATGCCTTGGTTATGTACTCTGTTTTCATCTCTGTAATGATTTTGGCAGTAACCAGGGAAAAGTATATTTTACTCAATTGGTAAGTGCTGCTTTTCTCCCCTTGTATTTTTGCCTTCTGGGAATGCCATCTGAAACATTTTCAAGCACTTGTTTGGTTTGGGTTTTTTTCTTCTTCCTAGGGGAGTTGAAACTGGTTTTAATTTTTTTGTTGTTGAATGACTGGTTTTGAAGTTTTGTTGAACTTTGTTTAGCTTACTGGAACAGCTTCAATCAGTTGAACCAAGATTGAACTGAAAAATGTACTGGTTCAATACCTCAGGTTTTTTTCAAAGATGAAAAATGGAGATGGCTTGATTTCTCCTCTACCACAGTCCTGTAAAAAAACCCCACTGAAGTTATAAAAGAAAAAAATAGTCCAAACAAGCCCCACCCTAGTGCCAGATGCTCATAGAAGTTTTGCAGTACAGGAAACAGGTTTTGAACTTCAGAACTTCATTTGTGGTATTCATGCTTGAAAATAGTGATTCCCTGCTGACAGGTTGTTTTCTGCTATTAATCTCATAGTGCTGAAAATTCACTGTTGAATCATGTTCTCAAGAATTACTGTCAGGATGGATTTGTTAATTTTCTTGTGTCTAGGTTATTAGAGGACATGACATCCTTTAGAGAGAATAAAATTCTCTGGGTTCACTAGCAAAAGCATTGTAGCTTCTGAGTTGCCTGGTGTGCAACAATTGTCTAGACATTGGGTTCTCTTCTGTCAGCTCATAAGGTCTTTTAACAGGAATTATTTATGTTTTACTTTGGTTTTGCTATAATTTGCAGTAATTTTCCTTAGAATATGACTACTTTGTGTATTTTATAATGAATGTTTTGTTAAGGCAGGAAAAAGCAGAAGCTTCAGTTCCAACTGAAGTGTAGAAAGAGTGTTGATCTGTCCTTGCCTGTATGGGAGTTGCATCCTGGGAAAGTCTTGTAAAAAATGTGTATAATTGTCAGGTTTGAAATAAAACATTGATCTCTTAAGTATTCATTTTAAAATGTAAGTGGTCCAGTCTTCTCCATAAATCTGAATACAAGTGCTTATGGATGCATCTCTGAAACTGGTCAAAATTGAGAGATCTTAAAATAACAGGTTGTTGTCTTGGCAGCATAAGTATATTACAAAGTGTTTGAAGGCACTGAGTTACATCCTTTCCTTGGTTACAATGCTTGATCCTTTGAAGTCATCAGTCATCCTTTGGAGAACATTAATCTGAAGAGTCAGATACCTAGATTTGTTCTGTGTCCATATGAAGTATGCTATAAAATTTTTTTAATGTCCTTTAGTTGTTTATTTCCATACCTGTCCTGTGTTTGATGGTGTATGGAGTGGAGATATGGTAAAAGGTCCCTTGGGTATTATGAAGGAGAAGCCTTTGTGCCTGAGATTACATAGATGGTATTATTCCTTGGACTCGTGCTCAAATGACCATTCTGTTTCAGTAGAGGAAGTTCCTCCAGTGCTTGTCACTTCTGATGCATGAAGAGATGTCTTAATGAATAACAGCTTTTTTGGTGCTTTCTGTCATCCAAGAATAGTTAGTTGGTTTTTCAGTAAGATATGAAAACAAGGAACTGACACCATAATGGGAACAGACTTAAAACCCCCTGGTGTTGTACCAGGTGCAGGCAAAGTCAGTGTTGGTTAATAATAGAGTGGACATTCAGTAGCTTGTAACTAATTGCTTTTTGGTGCTTGGCATTAGGTTTCAGAACTGAACGGAAGAGTTCAGACCTGTGATGGTGAGGGCATGTGAAACGATTAAAAACATATTTTTGGTGTGTTTGGGGACAAAGCATTTGGTGCTTCGAGGAACTGAGATGAGAAAATGGTGGAGAACACAGATGCAATACATTCATATGCAAATTGTCTTAAAGTCTCAGTGCTTCAGAACATAGTTATGTGAGTCTTTACTACACTTCAATATGAAATGCTAGAATTTCTTGAAGATCTCAGAATAATAAGATGTGGGACAATAATAAAAAGAATTTATCAACAGTACTGCCTGGAGTGTACTCAAGAGTGAAACTTTATACAAAGTTTTATATTCTCTGATACAGTGACTGCAATAATGCAAAAGGATCTGTGGTCAGAAATACCTGAGAGCTTTCTTAATTTTGTGCTCTTTAATTCTTACGTTTTTAAGTGTTGTGGTTCTGACTTTGAGATGAGCTGCTCAAAAGTAGGCAGAGGCTTGGCAGATCTTTAGGATTTCAGCAGAGCCAGATTCTGGTTAACATAATTGCTAGAAGTATAGATTTATAATGTGACCTCTGTATGTGACCTCTGTGTTTACTTACAGATAATCTTACCCATCCAGAAAGCTACACTTCAGTGACTTTTAACTGTGTTTTTTGACACTAAATTGTTTATATTTCTATTAATTTTTAAGTATTAATATTAAAAAGCTTTCTGCTTGTCATTGTTATGAACCAAGCGTATTGATACAAGAAAACCTTAGAGTAAAAGTTACAGAGGTATGTTTGGTGGTAGAAAGGGAAAAACATTTATTCACACACCATTCCTTAGCAGGAGCTTAAATTATTTCCTCACTTAAAAAAGGAATACTTAAAATGTGCTTAATGGAAGGTAATCCTAAGTCATTCTTCTAAATGAAAAGTTGTTTTTTTAGTCGTTCACTTCATTCACTTGTGTAGCTAAAATGTCCTTTTGAGGGGCAGTGTTCTGAAGAGTGTTAAAATGGCTGATATGGGATAATATTTGTAGTTCCTGTGTTGTGTTTTAGTGGGATGAACTCATCCAGGAAATGAATTTGCAGAGTTCCCACAGGTTAGAGAGGAGAATGTGTGCTTTGCTTTTTGCAGTTTTCCTTTGACCGCACCCACCAACAGTACCTGTTAAATAATATATATTTTCCTCCCCAGCTTTAAACTTGAAAGCAAAATACTTGTATTGCTCCCATGCTGACTAAAAGTTATTAGTTAAGAAACTTGGATTAGTAAAATGCTGAGTCTTTTCAAAGCTAGCCCTAAAATTTCTTACTTGGTAACAGTTTGGCTATTGTTTGGCACACCCAAGTTAATTTCTGTGGAAGCACGAACTAATGCTTTAATTTTTTTGGTAGGGGGCAGAAGCCATGGTTCTGGAAAGTGTTATGTTTGCCATTCTTGCAGAGAGAGCGCTTGGCCCAAAGCTGTATGGAATCTTCCCACAAGGGCGACTGGAGGAATTCATTCCCGTAAGTCCTGGTCATAATTAGTTAGTGGGCTGCTGGAAGCTGTTTTAATTGATCATGACAGGAAGGTCTCTGGACTGCCCAGAAAAGCAGGGATGTGGGAATGGAATACTTGGCTGCCTGTAGTAATTGCTGGCTGTAATTTGATACAGTTAGAGTGGGTGTTGGAGAGCCCCATTGTATCTCTTGCCAGGGGGAGATATCTAAAAACTCTTCACCTCGAGCAGAGGCTAATAAATGAAGATAAAAAGCCTGTTAGATACCAAACATAGCATGGGAAGCCGTGGAGTAACACTTCCCTTTAACAGCAACAGGACCAGATGCTTTTGATGTTCTTAAATATTTATACTTGATCTGCTTTGAAGATATTCTTAGTGTGAGATGTGATACTCCCCAGGTCTTGAATCTAGAAGTGAATTGATTAAGTTGTAAGTAGGGCTGGCTAACAGCTTTTCCAAAGGCAGTAACTGAAAGTTCATCTGTGAGCAAAAAAGGGTATTGCTTGAGTACTATGCTAGTATTTCACACCATGCTGCAGTGAGCCTAATGCTAGTGTTTGTAATTAATGACACTTCGGTAATTAATCAATTAACTGTATTTTAAAAACACTGTATTTTATTACAGAGCAGGAAACTAAGCACTGAAGAACTAAGTTTACCTGACATATCTGCTGAAATAGCTGAGAAGATGGCTAGATTTCATGGCATGAAAATGCCATTTAATAAGGAACCTAAGTGGCTTTTTGGAACAATGGAAAAGTAAGTTATGCAATACTTCATGGGGAAAAAAGGTGCCCTGTTGTAATTTTGGTAAGCAGATCATTCTTCCTGAATGCCCAAGAATGCAAGCTTTCACTGTCCCCCGAAACTATCACATGAAGGACTTCAGTTACCTTGAAGAACAGTAATGTTTTCTTCAGTAACTCTTTCAAACATCCTTGATTTTAGTTTAAATGGTATCATAGTATGGGAAGAATAATATACTTATTGTTACAAATCCTGTATTATTGTCTTTTTTTAACAGGTATCTAAATCAAGTGCTGAGAATTAAATTTACCAGAGAATCCCAAACCAGAAAACTGAACAAGCTTCTCAGTTACAATCTCCCCCAGGAAATGAAAAATCTAAGGTAGGCCTATTTTGTCTACCATTATCTTCTAATTTCCACAGTTTTTGGATGGATTTTTGTGTACTTGTTCAGACACATTATACAGCATAACACTTTATATTTATTTTACTTTGCAAGCTGGGGATTGTTTTTGGTTCGCCGACCAACCTGAGTCTCATACAAATACAAACTTCTATGATGAAATTACTGATCTGACTTACCAATCAGTGAAGTCAAACTTCATTGTGCTGATGTTTTGTTCCTAATTGAGAAAATAGGGTGTTGCTGGCAGGGAATAGTGTTTCAGATTCTTACAACAAAATTTCTTGGAAGTGGAACTGAACTTAGTGATTTGTTCCTTAAAAGATGCTCTGTTGCTTTTTTCTAGAGCTATGCTTGAAGCTACTTCTTCACCAGTTGTATTTTGCCACAATGACTGTCAAGAGGGTAAGCTGCTAATATTTCAATATTGTTCAGTAATGTACTGTCGAGCCTTTTCTGGTTATTTGTTTGCTCTCTGAGAGGTACCCATGTTGTGGAGGTACTGCCCTGAAGCAGCAGCCTGTGCACTCTGGTGTCTGCAACCCTTCAGGCTTTTTCAGAGAATTCTGGTGTCATGACTGGGTTAAGCCAAGAATGTATTCACACTCTGTTAGTACAGCTCAGTTGATGATGGGAGCCTTAAGTGTTTTCTATTTAGACCATACCTTGCTTTGCTGCAATTTACCTAATTGGGGTAGGATTTACTTCAGTAATTTTTAAAGAAAGATTCTGGAAAAGTGCAGTGAGTGGTAAAAATTGAGAGGAGGGTAGTTTGACTTGGCAGTTTTTAATTTGTACTAGTAAGAAACACTAGGAAAACTTTATCCACCTTTTTTTAGTGTTCTCTGGGAGCTATGGAAGAAATAAGAATTTTCCTGAGACAGTTACTGAAAAAGATGAGGAAGGAGGCAAGGCTGAAGGTGTGTTGGGTATGCTGTGTTTGTGTGCCCTGTCACCTGAGCAGTAGGTTAGCTGGGCTGAGCTGCCAGGATGCTCTACTGGGACCGTGTGCAGGGCTCTTGTGTTGTCAGGGGTCCCAGCCTTGTCAGCTAAAGCTGAGGAACTGCCCTGGAGGGATAGACACATGGACATAGGCAGCACAAGGAGTAAAGGCCACTAACCTGAGGTGTCAGTAGTGGTGGAGTTTGAGGTCTCCTTGCTGATGTGGCAAGGTGCACTACTGGAGGAGTCAAAGCATAATAGGGCTGGGAAAAGCTGGGGAGCCTAAAAGTCCAAGGGGTTTGGGGGGGTGTGTGTGAAATACTGTGCTGCTTATTCTGTTGGTGCAAAAGTGTGGCACGGAGAACAGATGTACCAGCAGAGAGGCATCACACTACTGCAGAACTTGACATTGCTGTACATTTATTTACTAACTGGTACTTGACAGAGGCAAACAATGTCTTTTAGATGAATTATAGTGATGATGTGAATTGAAAGACACATAAGCAGTCACCTAATCTTTCTGTATAGGTACTGTTGTGCCACATAATAGAAAAGCAGAGTGATCAGACTGTGACTTTCAGGCTGCTGAAAAGCAATTTGTGTTGTATGATCAATGATAGTGCTATGCAGATATGAGAGATGCTGCGAAACTTATAGATCTCAAGCTGTGGAAGGAAACAATGCAGCACGGACTGCTAAGGCTGACAGGGCCATCTGAGCCAGCTGCAAGGTAAACTGGGGAAACAGGATCCTTGGGAGAATAAATGTGCCTCTCCCTATACAGAAAAGAACTTTCTTGCTTTCAGCTTTACAAGGTTTATCATATATCTCAACTTCCAGAGAGCTGGTGAACAGCCAGTGCAACTTGGCTTTTCCTGTTGTCATGGTTTAACTAAACGCAGCTGGCAACTCAGCCTCTCGATCTTCCCAGTGAAATTGGGATGAGAATTGGACAGGTAAAAGTGAGAACTCACAGGCTGAGATAAAGGCAGTTAATTAAGGAAAGCAAAAGCTGCTCACACAAGCAAAGTAAACAAAGAAACTAATTCACTGCTACCCACAGGCAGGAAGGTGTTCAACCGTCCCCAGGAGAGCAGGGCCCCATTGCACACAAAAGTGACTTGGGAAGACAAACACCATCACTCCAAACATCCCCTCTTCCTCCTTCTTCTCCACTTTATATAGTGAGCATGATATCATATAGTATGGAATATCCCTATGGTCAGCTGGAGTCAGCTTTCAGCTGCGTCTCCTCACAACTCCTTCTGTACCCCCAGTCCCATTTTGGGATGGGGTGTGAAGCAGAAAAGACCTTGACTCTACAGAAGCACTGCTCAGCAGTAACAAAAACATCCCTGTGTTATCAACACCATAAATCCAAACATATCCTAGTGCCAGCTACTATGAAGAAAGTTAACTACCCCTGCCAAAACCAGCACAACTATAATTCTTCTGTGCAGATGTAAGGGATAACTGGGATTAGCTGAACAATGTTCATTGAGGTACAGAGTATTGCTTTTCTCTGATTTTCCTGCATTATTAAATATGCAGTATTATCTTAATTTTCAGGTAATATTTTACTTCTGGAAGGCAGAGAGAATTCAGAAAACCAAAAGCTGATGCTCATTGACTTTGAATACAGCAGCTATAATTACCGGTAAGCATTGTTTTTTTCTTTAGCATGGCATTGTGTTCCTTTCTGCATGCTACAGGGAGGCCAAGTGCTGCACTACTGATGGCTTGTCTATTCTAGTGAATTGTGTTCTGCTCTGGTAGTGGTGGTTAGCAAATACAACTAATCAAAATGCTGTTGAGTTCAGGCACACAGCAAAGGCAAAGTTGTTGCCTTGGTTGTTCAGATTTAAGGGCTTGTTTATGCACAGATGGCTTCTTGCTTGCATATCAAAATTTCTTTCTAGTGGGAAGCTGAAGAGAAGGGTAGATATGTATGTAGGGTGGCTTTGCTTCTGTGTTTTTTCCTTGTCCTTTCTAATGACTTTTTCATCTATGCAGATGAGAATACAAGTTTTTTCACTACATAGTTATGCAACATGCTTTTTTTTTTCTTCCCTGAGCATCTAGTTAAGTGTTTTTAAGGATGATCTAAGTATGTATAGTCACTGGGATTAAACATTACCATAGCTGGAACATAATGAAACAGTGAATTCTGATAATGTAGAAGTGGAATATCTTGAAAACTTTGAATATTATCTCTTTGTCTGCAATAATGCCAATGTTAGAGATGTCTGACTTCATGCTGAGATGTCATGCATACTCAAATATTTTTACTGTCTCCATTGGTATAAAGTTTGGTATCAAAGTCTAGTATTTTCATATAGCTGGTAGCTTTCATTCTTAACTGCCCCTCCCTACCAATTGTTTTTAATAACTTGCAAAAAGTTGTCTTCTTGTCATCAATTCTCTACCTCTAGCAAAACTGCAGTAAGTTCTGAGTAGTAGCCCAGTGCTTTTAAACTTGATTTTGGGTTTGCTTAAAAAAAACTCAGATTGCTAGTTTGCAAATATTGAGGTACTTTGTCTTTATTTCTTTTGCAGAGGATTTGACATTGGAAATCACTTCTGTGAATGGATGTATGATTACTCATATGAGAAGTACCCATTCTTCAAAGCCAGTGTTCTTAACTATCCTTCAAAGAAACAACAGGTAGACACAAAAGACATAATTAAATGCCAATGTCCCCAGTCTTTGCATCTTAACTCTTTTTCAGTTCTCTTTTGGACTTACTGTGTCCCAAGAGCTTTACTCCATGACTTCTTGAGGTGTAAAACTTCCTCTAATCCTGACTACCTTTGCTTTAAAAATCATAGGAACATAATAGCTATTCAGGATAGAATATTTACTGTGTACTGTATAGCCATCCACTGCAGAAAGTCCAGTAGTTGTAGACTGCAACTGTGAAATGAGTTGGCAGTAGCACTATGCTGCCTGCCCTAATATCATGGCTTTTCTTAAACCAGACTTGCAAGCAATTTTTGGAAGCACCATTAATCTTAAAGCTAACTCCAACACTGTTCATGTTTGGAAAAAAATAAATGCCAACTTATTAGAAAGTCTGCCTAGGTCTGAAAGAAGCAAATATATCTTAAGATGAAAAGTTGTAACTCAGTTGTTTACTTGCCTTCCAGCTTCATTTCCTCTCCAGTTATCTGTCTGCATTCCATGATGGCTTTGAAAATCTGAGCAATGAAGAGAAGTCCAAAGTAGAAGAAGAAGTGTTGGTAGAAGTTAACAGGTAACTTTGCTGTACAACTGTATCTGCAGACTTCACTGTGGTACCTGTACTCGTGTATATCTCACTGGGTGAAGGAACTTGAGCCAAGAGAGAGTGAAAGCTATTTACATGTGGTAAAGAACAATCTGTCCACTGTAACATTAGATATGGGATATACACTAATGGTGAAATAAACAGAATACTACTCCATGGGGAAGCTAATGGAATTATTTTTATAGTATCAAAAAGAAAAGGTGGACATCCCCAAAATAGGGAATACTGTTCTAAGAGGACATTGAAATAAGGTGTTGTGCCTTAGCTGGTATTTAGTTCATTAACATAGCCTTGTAATTTCAGGTTTGCCCTTGCATCACATTTCTTCTGGGGTCTGTGGTCTATTATACAAGCAAAGATCTCATCCATTGAATTTGGGTACCTGGTAAGTTTTTTAATTGTAGTTTTACACAACCAAAAATGAATAATCTAAATAATCTGTGGTACGTTACTGAAAAGGCAATGGAATGGCCTCTCACAGCAACTACTATCTTCTAAGTGGAATAAAGTTCTTAAAAATACATTTGTTACCAGTTTATGCTCTTTCCTTAAGAATGTAAAGAAGACCTAAGATGATAAAAACTTCAGGAATTGTTCCCATTTTTATGTAGAGAGGGTATAGCCTTGTGTCAGGCCTTGCAGTGCACCATTATTCTGCAGTAAGACATCCCAGGCAAAAGAGAGGCCAGCATGTGATTTGTGAGAATTTCAAACTGAGTGCTCAAAGTGCACATGTTGTCTCATGGTGGTGTTCGGTGTGCAGCACTATCTGTGCCAGGTAGCAGCTTGTACTTGAGAAACTGATCAGTCTGGCTCTTGGTCTGTGCTCGGTGTACTGGAAAGTGATAGGACTGGCAGGTATGTGGAGTATCTTGCAGGAAGTGTTGCAGGATCCAGCCTTTTCAGTGAAGTCCTGGCCTTTTTAGTACCTGGTTTTTTTCTGACATTTTGGCAGCAGCTAATTGCGTTAGAGTTGAAACAAAACCGGAGGAAATTTTCAGAGGCCAGAACACCTCAGGAGAGATTATCCTTCTGAATAGACTAATTAGCGCATTGAGATGATGGATTAGGAAAGCAACACAGTTAATACCTTCATTATGTTTCCCCATCCCAAAAAAGAAAACAGCTGTTTACTGCATTGAGTACTGAATGTCCCTTATTTCTCCAGGAATATGCGTTATCCAGATTTGATGCCTACTTTGATCAGAAGAGAAAGCTGAAGGTGTGAATGTGGGAGGAGTGGCCTGTTGGTTACTGTATGAAGAGGGCAGCTGGACAGAACTTTCACTGTGCTTAGGCTACTGTATCTCTAATGAAGGCGTCACTGAATTCCAGTTCCTGGGAATGCAGGTGTACAGTACTGAGGACTATAAAAATTACTTGTTTACAGTTACGTAAATAGTTGGAATGAGATTGGGAGGCAAAAGTAAAATACAACCATGCAATATATTTAAATCTTTTCAATCTAGAAGCTATTTTGTATCATGGGAGAAGCTTACAATTAAGTGTCAATACCATGTGCATCAGAGCAAACTTGCTGTGAGTACATTTTTGGGGGGTGTTGGCATTCTGGTTTGTGTTGTAAGCGGAACAGTTGTAAAAGCTGATTCATTGTAGCCACTGCCTATTACGGAGAAGGAAAAGCAAAGGAGACAACTGCTAAACTGTGAAGTAGGCTTAAAAACTTACTGTGAGTTTAGGTTCACCATGCCCCAAGAACACTATCTTCAAAGCTGCTGCTATCTTACACCACTTTAACCAGAAGCAACTAAACACATTGAAGCAGTGTGCTTTAAAGTGTTAGTGACACACACATGAATGTTTCTCTTAGGCTGGTGTGCCTGGGAAGTGAAGTACAAATGAACTTTGAACTGGACGTTCTGAAGGAGTTTTTGAACTGTTTGTTCCGTGTCGTTCAAGAACATGCTTCAGCCCAGCCTGGTTGTTCTCTTAAAATGCTGTGCCCTGCACAGGGGGTTCTGTGGGCTGGCAGCACTGGGAAGAGTGCCTTGAATTGTTCTAGCAGCTCCCCAGATAACTGGATTGGCATTGACAATACTGGTAATTGAGGCCTGTCTCTCTTCTTGTGTTGCCACAGTACATGGCTGTAATAAATAGTAGAGCCAAAGACTGTGGAGAACATTTCAGGAAATTGCTGTTCTGCCCATCCAGTTCTTACGTGGCTTGAGAGGTGCCTTTCTCGCACCTTCAATTCTCATCATGTTCCAGGAATCCAGTAAAGTGGAGCATCTTGTGGGGAACAATAACATGTATATTGAAACTTGAGTATAATCTGTGTACATGCCATCTAAAGATTTCTTTTGATTTTGGGGAGCTTGTTTATTTTAAATGTTACTTTTTTGTGCTTTCTAACACACTGTATTATAAACAAACTTCTAAGTTTATCCTTTCTGACTTGTATAGTAAATACTGTTTGAAGCGGCTGAAAAAATGTGCAGCATTTCATGTACTGTATAGCAGAACTTGTAAAAGCTGTCATGTTACTCTCTTGTACAGAGAATCATTTTCCATACATTCAGTTATTAATACTTTATAATAAATATAAAGCACTTAAAAACACTGTTGTTGATATTCTTGAGTGTCTGTTACAGCTGCAGGATAAAATAGATGCTGTTTCTGGCCTTAATCTCTGTTGGATCCTTGCAAAGGCAGACTGAGATACAGGCTCAGTGCTCTTGGATATATCTTCTAAAATGTGTCTTCAGCATTTACTGTATAATTGAATTCTAATAGAAAGAAAGGTATTTAAAGCAAGTGATGAAAAGCAGATTGAACATCAATTTCTAAGTCTACAACTTTAGAGGTGAGAAAAATTCTAGTTTATGCACTTTACTGTATCTGCCCTGTTCACTACCCTGAAAGCAAAGGTAAAAGGTGCCAGCACGCACTGAATTTTACTACAAACACTTCATGCGGTGTGCCAGTATGAACAGGCAGGTAATTTCTCTAGGCTGATGAAGGCTTTATTTACAGTACTGTTGCACACAGCAAACCCAGTGGAAATGGCAGTATAGGGAAAGAGGTGGGAACATACAGTTCAGAATGAGGCTTTTTGGATAATTGAAAATATTTTTGATATGCAATACGTGTCTGGATTCTTGGGAACTGTTCCAAGGGGGTAAATTCAAGCTCTTGAGAAACCACTCATGGAGCCTGACTCATCACTTCATTTCATGTTTCTCAGAACCAAATAAGGAAGAGGAAAAATCAAATTAGTAAGAGGACTCAGTCACAGTAGTGTTAACTGTAATAAAAGGTGTGATTGGAGCTGATCTCCTTTCAGAGAGGAGAGTTGAGGTGCCTCTTAAATTCAGAGAGGAAACTCAAGTTCCCTGGTGAGATGCTTTGGGTAAGTCCCACAACTGCAGTTGTACACCAGCACTTCTACTGTGATCTCTCAGGGTGAGGAAAGACCCTGAAGGAAAGCAAAGCATGCTCCAGCTTGTGACTTTTGTAATGTAAATGGGTTTTTAAAAGGATAAGATGCCCCTGAGTGTTGTGTGGTACACTTAGTGGGGACACATGTATGTCAACACTCCTGAGCAGAGAATGCTTAGTCACTTCCTGGAATTTTTTTTTTTTTTAGTCTTGCCGATTGATGGTAAGTTCTTTCTGTTTTCTTGGAGAACTTGGAGTGGACAAAGGAACTGGAGTAAAACCTTCTCTTCCTTACAGTCACTGAAACTTACAGTCACTGAAAAATAAAGCTGATTTATAGACTGATAAAGAAGCAGTTTAAAAGTGTTGGTACTTCATAAGATTTAGTATAGAGGTATATATATATAGTTCTTTAACTTCAAAATGGTTATGATCAAGCTGATTTGCTTTTCAGAGAGGCAGTTTAAAACCTACTGATTGATCCTCCTTTCAGTCGATTTTTAAAAACAATTTTTGCTTGAGCTCTCTTGAAACTGCTGGGGGTTATTTCCACTTAATGAATTCTTGTCTCTGGACCTGCTATTAACTGGTGAAAATGTGACTTTTGGTGTAAGAGTTTAAAGAACAAAACTTTTTACTTTTAAAGGAAGCTATTGCTTGTCTAGCCAGATAGCTCATCTCAGCCACCACTTTGAGGTGATTCAGTGGGTAATTGGCCCAGTTTAGTGTGTGTCCCTACTGCTCCTACAACCACTTCTTGTAAGACAAAAAATAAAAATGCTCGAAGTGCCTCACTACAGCTCATTAAGGATCTTCCCTGCACAGTCTTAGGGCCTTCTCTTTAACTAGAAAAAGAGGTGTTTCTGGGCTGAATTGGATATAATCAATTAGTAAATTAAATATCTTTGATAGTGGTGATTAAATAGAATGACACTATTTTTGGAGTTGTTGTTCTGTACAGAATCAATTAGGAAAGAAGTTTATTTCCAGCCCTTCTTCAGGGAACTCACTCTGCAAGGAGAAACTGGCAAAAAGCAAAAGCAGCTTTTGCTCTCTTGTGACTCTGGGCCTTTCCACCAATGCAAAGGTATTTCCTGTAGTGGGAAGAAGCTAAGATTTACCAGTATTTTGACCTCTTGCTGTTTGAGAACTGCTGTGTTTTCACTGCTAAGCCTTTTCACTTAAGGGTCAGGAAAACCCTTCTTGGAAAATCCCTGTTTCCCCAGCACAGAAGATACTTCTGGGAAAATGTCACCAGGATTGTTTGGCACTTTACAGCAGCCTGGAGGAGTGATAAGTGTTCAGAAACACATGGAAATGTTAACTGTGCAAATCAACACTCCTTTCACTGTGAGTCTGAAAATTTGGTACTATCAACAAGAATTTTGGCTTTTTCCTGCATATTGACTTGTCTGAGGTTGCACTGCAGCTTAAGTGGAATCAGCTGGGTTTCACTCCTCCAGGTGGATGTAAATATTTCTCTGTGGTGATTATGGCTGTGGAAGCCCCTCAAGGGCACTGGGGCTTGCAGCCATGTTGTTCATGGATCTAATACATCCTGCAATTTTATTAGACATGTTGATGGGAAGGCAGGAACCTGGCTTAATTCTGCAAGAGTCTCTAGGACTTGCAACTGAAGAATGAATCCTCTGATTTGCAATAAAAAATGAGAAAGCAAATTCATTCCCAGAATAAACAAAGGTGACTGTCCTTAGCCCAAGTGCCAGCACCTCTGAGCTTTATGTATTCTGCTTTCCAACTGCAGTGCTGTGAGGTTCAGCTGATGAGTGATGCTGTCTTAAATCACACTGAATCTGCTGGTGCCTCAAGACACCAGTCTTGTCTGCAGACTGCATCAGCAAGTCATCACAGCTTTTCCAGGTTGGCAAAATCACAAGTCCAGCAGCTTCTGCTGCTGTTTCTCCAGCCCAGTTCAGCTATCCCACTTGATAGAGCCAGCAGCTGCTGGGCAGCACAGCCTTGCATTCCTTCAGTGGCTTACAGAAAAGCAGGTACATGAAGGATTGCTGTTTTCTGGGCCTACCGAGACAATAAGGCTTTTGAGAATTCAAATCCTCCCTTGAAAGATCCTTGAGGCAGCCTTGGGTGAGTTCCCTCACCAGGCAGGAAGGATTGTCTCTGATGCCAGCCTGGGTCTATGTGAAGCAGCAAATGGAGCTGTGGAGATGGATAAATGGCCATAATGGCTCTGGACTGAAATAAAATACAGCATACTCTTACAGGCTCCTGGCAAGAAGCAAAAAGGAGCTTCTGTACTTGGTACCCAGGCAACAAATCTAATCACTAAAAAACAGGCTACTTTTTTTTTCCTAATGCAAGATTCACTTTTTATGGTTTTCATTTTCAAAGTATGCAGAGCTCCTGTTGCCTCAGCATTAAGTGCTATTGTATTATAATGCACAAACAAGGCTCTGTGTGCATGTATATCTATACACAACTTCTCACCAGTCTCATTAAATAGGGATTAACTAATAAAGTCTGAATGCAGTCTGGTCTGCCTTGCATGAATACACTGGGTCCTGCTTTTGGAGAAAACATCCTGACCAGAAGCCATTTGAGATGTGGTATAGGCACTGAGGAATGGTGCTAGAAAAGGGCAGGAGAGCAAGCAGAGGTGAGGGGTCACAGGCACACTCTGGTAGAGCCAGGAACAGCACACAGCACTTGAATTCTAGCCCAGTATGCTGGACTAAATATCTTCTCAGAAAGCCTTATAGATTCTGCCTCTGCTCCCAGACCTAGGGAATGTTACTTTTATTCATTGTTCCCTTCCTACAGAAATAAAATATGCCTTGGGACTCTGACATCCTTCCTAATTTTCAAAGCCCACAACTTTGAAGGTCCTTTAAAGTCAGGGCTGGCAACTGCCTTCTAAAGAGCTGTGACATTTTGTCAGGGTATCCATGAGAAGGTCCCACTAAGTGAGAAATACAGCAGAGCCAAAAGGCACAGCCTTGAACAGAATTGAAGCATTACCCCTTGCCTGTGTCCTGCCTTGAGATAGAGATCTCCCCAGCAGGACACTCAGCCTTTGGTTGGGCTGAGGAAAAGCACTGCCCACAATCATTTCAAACATTTGCTGACCTCTGCTCTGGTGGTTGCCATCTGGAAACTCTCAGAGTTTCCTCTGCATGTGCTTTTTTTCTCCCTGCCCTTGCACTTCCTCCTACAGCCTGTGAGGCAGCTGCTATGCTGTGTTTGTCTTGATATGCGTATTGAAGGGAAAGGGCATTGCAGTTCCTGTGTTAAAAAACCAAATCTTCCATGCTGAATATTCCCTCCAAGCCCATGTCCCTCTCTTCTTCCTGAATCTCAGTGAAGAATAATACACTGGAAGTCAGCAGAGACTGTGGCCCTATGAACCCCTTGCAAATGTACATAGAGAGCAAGGAATGGAAAGGTGGAAAGAAGCCTCTGTACTTACCCAACACAAAGAACACTAAATAATACAATAATTTCCTCAGGAAGAGATTATAGAGGATTGTTTGTAATGTCTCAGGTCTGAAGGGCTTAAAAATTTACCTTAGAATGAAAGTCTAATTAGAAGGCTACAGCTGAAAAGAAAAAAGGTCATTTCACTAATCCCTTATTAGAGTTGTTTGGGAAAATACTGGTTTGCCTTTAGAAATAAGATGAATCATTTTTTCATTTTTCAATCATAATTTATTTACATTGAATTATGGTTTGGATGAAGGCTCAAGGACACAAACTTCAGATTTTTTAAATTCTCTGAGAACTTTTCATCCAGTCTGAAAGCATGAGCAACCTAAAGTAAAATGGAAATTTTTCCTAATGTCTTAATTTATTTTCATTTCTGACCTCTGCCAACTAGTTTTGATTTTTTTCTATACTTTTTCTAGGTTTAATTAGAAATATGCAGGCTTCTATAAAATATTAAAGGTATTTGTACACCTACAAAAGTATTAAGTAACTGACAGGTAGTAATGCTTCCTGAGGACCAAGTGGATCTTATGGTTATGATACCTTCTACTGTTCAATTTAATCAAAAGAAGACAAAATGAGAACTAGCAAGTTACCATTAGGCAGAAGTTTCCATGGCTGAATGCTCCAGCTGTGTTATGACAGTTGTTGTGACTGTCATAATTTGTGTTCGCACTTCCCAAGAAAGTAAAGACAAAAAAAGAGGAAGTGATGGAAAAGAAAGACAAAACTGGAGAGGTTTTAAACAGCAGCTTTAAAACGCCCTTGTTGCACAAGTCACTGGTTCTCACTGGGCATCCTCAGAGCCTAGCTCTGCCATGGCCCCTCCAGGGCACCGTGAGTTGATGCTCAGCACCAGAGCAAGGTGGCAACACAGAGGCATGGATCTTCCAGGGAAGGCACTTCCTGATCTCGAGCTCACATTGCCTGGCTGCTTCATAGCTCAGAGCCTCGCAGGCTGTCAGCTTGGCACTGTGAGAGAGCTGCCAACAGAAGAGGGTGGCTTCAAATGAACCTGGGATGCTGGAGTGGGGATGTCCAGCACAGGTCCTGCAGGCAGAAATGCCCTGAGGAAGGGGATGCGAGCATCCATGCTCTCTTCAGCCCCCAAACTAGGCCTCTTGCTTTCACTTGCTGCTCAATGTAATAACGCAGCATCCAGAGAACTAACAAAACTACAGTCTCCCACTGAAATATTTATAGTTGCAAAGAGTTTCTATCTCAGATGTCAGACTTCCTGGTAATGTTTCACTTTCATCTTCACCTGTGGGAGAGACCTGGGCTTTCAAAATTCAGCTGTAAATTAAGTCTCTGGATACAGCTTTTTCAGTTGGACTCTTCCAGTATGGGTTTGTATCAGACCCATTTTAGCACTCCTGCCTTCGGCATAAAAAACAGGTTCACACTACCTTGAGGAGCTTTTGTTCTTCTGTCAAGTCTTGGACTCCTCATGTCAAGTCTAAGTCATCACTGAACAGAGCAATGGGCCAGAAATCTTGGCAGGGGTCTTACCAAATCTGTAAGGTAATTCCTTTCTGTTCTCACAGAATATTTTGCACTAGGACTAACCTTACTTCCAGTACTTGTGCATCACAGATTGCTTCAGTGGTAGAACAGTGTAAGGCTGGCATCGTGCATCCATCGAGCGAGCTTTGTTTAGGAAAGCTGCTGGTATTGCATCACTTCGTGGGCTCTGGCAAAACTGGGTGCTCTGTGAGTACAAGCTTGCTGACCTCTGAGAAGTGTAATGGGATTATTTGTTTGGCTCAAGAAACACGTGTAAAATTGCAAAGGCACTGGGCAGGAGATGTAGGAAATTGGGCTTTAAAAGCTCATCTCCACTGGGTCGACCTGGAGATGATCCTGTGGATCTTGGTATGCTTCCAGCTGAAGCCGCAGTAGATGATGATGCTTAAAGAAGCTGCTTTAAAGCTCTAAGTGGTATTCACCAGACCCTGACCTGAGGGAGCAGGACTCAGGGTCTAGTGGAGCTCAGCATTCCTACTTGGTTTATCCTCTTCTTGTAGCTAGAGTTCAGTGGGTCAATAGCTTATTTACACATTATTGTCCCAGAAATTGCAACATAACTTTGCCTATTCTGACTCTGATCCTTCCCCAGGGGAAGCTTTGGTCATAAGCTCTGCCTACAGTTCCCAGTGGCTTTCAGGTCACTGGGAGTGGACTCACTGGTCTTCCCTGCACCCTCCCTGAAGAATGAGGGGCTTCCTGAAAAAACAGGAGCAGGCAGTTGATGAAAAGGCCAACTGCTCTTTGTGTAGGATTGCTAATCCCACCACAGAAGATGAGGATGTCACTCAGAAGGGGAAAGGTTATTCTAATAGTGCTTTCTCCTCAAGCCCTAGCTAAATTACAGATTTCTTGGATTAACTGTTACCTGCCACCAGTACAGAGCAGAAGACTGATCACTACCCTTGTTATCAATGCATCCATATTTTTATTAGATCAAGATTTCTGTGAACAGTGCAAGCACTGATAAGTTACTGAAAAGCTGTTCGGCCCTGTCTCCTCTTTCTAGGACAAAGTTATTTGGATGCTGCATTAAGGTATAGGGAAAGGACTGCACAAGCTCTGTGAATATATAATAAAAGATAGAGAACATTTTTCACCCAGTAACCCAAATCTGTTCTTCCTTCAGCTCACGTGTGCCTGGAGATAGCTGCAGACTTTGCTTTTTCTTTTTCCATGCCAGTTTCCCCCTCCTGTTGCTGGAAACCCTGGAAACTTTCAGCTGATGGCACCACTTTGTTTACAGAGCTGGCTCCATGTGTCCTGTGTACACACACACATTAAAAGAAACCAACCCTCTCTTTCCAGGCCATTCTGTATCTGGATGTCCTTTGCAGCAACTGATTTCGGCTTCAGTATTTGAAAGCAAATGTTTTGTTTGTGGAGTGAGCATGACTGACTGCAGTCAGAGCATTTGTGGGGCAGCTGATAAAGATGCTGGGCTGACAAAGAAGGGCGATCAGTCCCTGGGGCAGTGTCCTTGCAAGGCAAACCACCAGCGTAACTTCTGTGCCTCCAGCTCTCACTGGCTCCCCTGTCCTCAGCATTAAGAAAATCAAAGCAAACTCTGCCTTCCAAAGTCACATCTTGGGTTTCACTTGTTTCACACAGTGCAGCTTCCCTGCACTCTGACTACGTAACAAAAATAAACACAGAAACAACAACAACAACAACAACAACAACAACAACAAAAACAACCACCAACAAATAGCTTGGGGGTGCCTTTATTAAAACCTTCATGAGTCTTTGTGAGCCTAGTTGTTCATTTTGAGGTTGACCTGAACCCTCCTTCTTGCATGCTAGAGGGCAGACCTGAAAACCACCTGAACTTGAGACCAGCTCAGCAATGTCTGGATGCTTTTGATTAAAATGGGATGATAAGAGGAATCCAGGGGAGAAACCTCTTTTTAAGTTGTAAGGAGACCAGACTAAAGTCCTCCTGGCATGTATGTCAGAGTTCAGTTCTGTGCTTCCTGCAGATCAGTAACTGGGGGGGAACATCTTCAATGTAAGCAATAATGCACCGTGGGCTGTGAGTGGTCCCTGTTCAGTGCCCTCGCAGGCACTGGAGCTGGGATGTTTCCTGATGGGCCTTAACGAGATCTCCATCTAAACCCCGGCTCTCTAAGCTGCAGGGAAATCACGTGCTTTATGGTTAATGATTAAGATGTTCCTCTGGGAGTCGTGACTCTGCTTGGAGGCACTGGTTTGTTCATTAACACACGTTTAAAAACAGATGTCAAGGACATTCCCCAGAAGGCACACGTTTAGTGTGGTTTTGACCCAAAAACATAAGTCTCTACTTCTCTTAGGGAAGGAATTGTTTTACTTCCACTGAGTGAGAATAGCAAGTTTCAGACTGTATGCTGAGGATATTTTCTCAAATTACCACAATGCATCACTTAGGAAAATTGCTCAGTACAACACAGGGCTATGGAAGAGAGAAGGATGGTGAGAGGGACATCTCCAAAATGTCCGCCCTGAACACCCCTGAGTCCCCATGCAGAAAGCCTTAAAAAGAGACACAAATGTACCATTTCCCTACTAAACAACATGGAGACTGGGATGATAGGGCCTAATCTTAAGTAAACAAAGAGAAACTCTTTCATGAATTGGGCAACAAACAGTCTGGGGCACCAGCACCATAATTATTTCTAAAAATTTCTATTTCTAAACCCTGTGTATACACAGCGCATGCTGCAGTCTGTACCACCTGAATTCATTTCAGGACTCCTCTTATTAACACTTCTCAATGCTCACTGAAATGTGAGCACTTCCAACTGCCATTCTTGCTTTACTAAAATAAAAAAAAAAAAAAAAAACAAACCAAAAAACTTGTTCAGTTGCTGCCCTGGAAGATAAGGCTGCAAGAAGCATTTGCAAGCTTCTTTTGAGGGAGAATAAGGGAAATTCAACATGCAGTCAGATGCCCAAACATGCCACCCTGGTGAGGCTTGAGTTTTCCTGGATGTAGTCAAACTTCAGGACAAATTAGGTGCCTTTATGATGTCAGATGAGGTCTCCAACTGCTGGGGCACCAAAAAACGCTCAACAGATTTTTTTCTCTCACTCTTGCCCAGATGTTTTTGGCTGGCAAACCTTCCCTGTAGGGGCAGAGCTGGCTCCAGGAGAGGGCAACAAAAGGGTGTTTTCCCAAAGCTCTTTGGGCCATGGGCTGAGCAAACCGGTGTCTTTATCTCTCTTCAAAGAACAAATTGAAGTCTGTGCTTGGCCAGATCCCTGGCACACGAAGAAGACCTCTCCCTGCATCTCATTTGGCTCACCATAGCATTTCCTCCTTTTGCTTACACTGCTCCTTCCTCTCCCTGCCTCAGCCCCAACACGCGGCTTTTTTCCAGTGTAGTTTTTTCCTGCCACGTTGTTATCCCCGTCAGGACCACAGCAAGATACTGCTTGAGCCAGAAGCTGAATGATGCGTGAATTCCATTCAGGAATTCCTTCCGTTTGGCCAGAGGATATGTTGCACTTGTTATTCGAGGTCCACTGTGCTCACTGCAGCCAGGCAGTGCCAGCAGGGGTGTCTGGAGGGGTGCCAGCAGTCGAGCTGCTGGGCTCCCCCTGCGTCGGCAGGAAGAGGAAGCTGCCGCGAGGGAGCGTGGTATCTTCCCATCTGCTGGGGCAGAAAGCCAGGCTTAGCTCGCTGGGGATGCTCACAGTGGGGCAGAAAGCCAGGCTTAGCTCGCTGGGGATGCTCACAGTGGGGCAGAAAGCCAGGCTCAGCTCGCTGGGGATGCTCACAAGTGGGGCACCACTGGGTCCTCAGCAAGGAAAAGCTGAGCCTTGGCTCTCCTCAGCTTTGACCCAGGCAGGTGTCCAGGGAGACACGGCTACAGACTAAGCAAGGTGGGGCAAACACACTTCCTTTGATCCCTGTGGCAAATCCCAGAGGCAAAAGGAACTCAGATTTCCGTTTCTCCAAAGGGATACCTTTTATAACCCCTCCACTTTCCCAACCTCCTTTTTTTTTTTTTTTTTTTTAAAACCCCTCATTTTAACCCAGGATTGGAAATGTTATGCTTCTACCAGGTAGCACCTTTCATCTTCTCATTTCTGCCTCAGCCACAGGGTGGTTGGATAAAATGGTTTCCTAACAGGGTCTTTTGCTGAGAAATGGTTTGTAGGGTGATCAGCTGCACTCCCCCATGGAGTAAAGCCTCTGCCTGCAGCTAATGAGCAATACCAGAGCTCCACAGGTTTAAATTCTCTTCCCTCTTTTTAAAAGGCTTTCTAGGCGAGTTCAATCAATGTGCCCTTATCTCTGGCATGAAATAATATTCACCTCCCAGCTAGTTTGTTGGAAAAGGTAAATCAGTCATGAAGCCTCTTAGCTTCAGTGATGAGAGCCTTGGAAAAGGAGATAAGTGCTGTGCAGGGAAGCAGATGCTTATCTAGAGCCAAGCAGACCTTGGAGGCTGCCGGGTCAGGCTGCTGCTCTGTGCTCCAGGGGAACCGACTGCTCCTCCTTTGAAAGGTTGTTGTCTTGGTGATGCTGCCGTAGGCCCTGGAAGAGCTGACACAGTGACACAGACATAACACCTGGTCCCCTGCCAGCTCCCTGCAGTTTGCTTTTTTAAACACATATTTGCATTTTGTTTCTGTGGGGTAAAGACAGGGGGAAGGAAGCACAAATTCTGACTGCTGGCTGTCGGTACAAGCCCCTGCTTTGCTTGGCAGGGTGGGGCTGTGGGCTGCCACCACCTGATGGGACTGGGTGAGGACCATACAGCAGTGGTGTGACATCACATGAGGAAGCAGACACAGAGCTGTCGCAAGCACACATTACTTCTGTCCTGGCAAGCACAGAAAGAATCTTAAAATAAACAGAGAAGCTCCAAGAGGGATCATATCCCCATGCAGAATGTGTGAGTGGTGTATGGGGGGCCATAGTCGGGTGGGGGCAGGCACAGCTAGGGGTGCTTCCTGACTCTTTGTTTTTGACCTCTCATGGACATGATGGTTTCCTCTTGTTCTGGGACTCCAGTTTGAGTGGGAGATGTTGCCCAGCATTAGGCCCTGTGTGTCAGAGGCAAGGTTTGGGCAAGATCCTTGGCATTTCTGGAGGAGTAGGGTGCTGTATTCACAGGAAATACTTCTGAAGGAGTATTGGTGCAGCTGGGAATGGTTGGCAGGGACAGCAGCTTCTCTCCAAGGTCATCAGAACACTCCTGATGAGGGATTGTTCTTATCAGGACTGCTTTGGCTAGGTCGGATTAGGAACAATCACATGCTTGTTATTTCCAGAGAAGATGCATCGCTGGTTTTCCCAGCCACTGGCATGCAGGGATGGTGGGGGAAGGCTGGGGACTGGCAGGTGGGCTGTTTCACCTCAGCAGCAAACACCACTGTACCATCCCTGTTATGATGCTTATCCATAAGGGTTAGAATCAGCCTAGATTTGATTTTTCAAGACAACAGCAAGGGAGAAACACCATCCAGATCTGGCTTGGTCCTCAGAAGGTTTCACCTGCTCTTAAAATTGCCCCTCCCTGCCAGGGAGGGTAGCTGAGGGTACACAGGCAGGATGTCAGATTTTTGCTCCTTCCCATGACAGCCCATCACAAATTGGCACTTTGAAAGATCCCCCCTCCCCACCCCAGCAGCTGCCACTGTCCCCAAGGACAGCTGCATGGGCCAGGAGGAGGGACCCCAGACGGACACAGGCAGGAAGCTGCCAGCCTGGCTGCTGCAGGGAGGGAAGGGAAGACTTGCATTTGGCAGAGATTTTGGGTGGTTTTTTTTTCACCCAAAGGACCAGTGTGGGGCATGAGAAGCAGAGTCAGGAACGACTTTAGGGTCATGGTGGGAGGGCTGCCAAGGGCCCAGCAGTATGGAGAGCATGGGAATGGTAGGGGAGATGCCTGGGCATGATGCATGGCTCATGATCTGGGCAGGTCCCTTTTGTCTCTTCCTTTCAGCTGAGGAGACATGACTGGAGAGCAGGAACTGCACTGCACAATGACTGGGCTGGCAGGGAAGGGGAGAGCCAGGGCTCCACTCCCTCCCTTGCCATGGAAAGCAGGTGCTTAGAGAGGAGGAGGGAGGGAAGGGTGGACATGGGAGGTTTGCCAGGCACTGGGAGCTCCTGGGGAGGAGACATGTGGCACGTGTGGGCAGATTAACAAACTGAGCCGATCAAAGGCTGCTCAATCCTGCATCCATGTGCCCGGGCTGGCTGCCAGCACCTCTGAAATTATTTTTCCTGGCCAGCAGCTGAAGGAAGGTGCTGTTCAATGGGGCAAATCCATAACCATTTTGTTTCTACCAGCCAAGCCTTGTTTGAAGACTCTCCTAGCTGGGACCAAGTCTTGAATGCCAGAGCTCTCAAGTGTTCAGTGACACATCCTGGCTGCCTTCAGAGTTCCCTGAATGGCAGCATAGCACTGGAAACTGTGGCTTAGGGGATTTGTAACTAAATGCTGAACTGGTTTGACCCCAATATTTGTCTCCAGAGATCAGTCTCAGATTTGCCATAGTCTGAGGAGTTCTAACATAAGTGTAGAACAAAAGAGATCTGAGAACTTTGGTGTTCAGGTGTACTTGAACTAGACATGTTGCTTTAAGCCCACTTATATGGTGCTTTGCCAGGGCTACACAAACAATAAATAAAGAAGGTGCCCTCAGGCCTGTTTTTAACAGAAAAGCTAAATGTGTGACACTTTTGTCCCTCAGGGATCTACAGGAGCTCCAGGTAAGAAATCCCCCTTATTCAGCCCCTCCCTCCTGGCCATTTGTAGGGGAGAGCTTGTCTTCACTGCATTGCATGAAGTCTGTGGAGAGAAACCCTGGTGATGCTGAGGGCTTCTGCTGTCCTCAGGTTGAACTTGCACTGGGCCCTCAGGGCCAGATCCTGGCTCTGTCACCAAAACTGCTGTCGGCTCCAGCAAAGTAGCTGCACAATGAGCTCATGCAAATCTGCTGATACCTGCATGAGAGCCTGGCACTCCAAAGCCAAGCTTGGAAAAGGAAGCCCAAACCATGGAAAACACAAGGAATAATCCCAGGTAATTAAGGCCTCTTGCTGAAGCCACCCCGACCAAATGGAAAAGCCTTCGTGTGCTGCTTTCAGACAGTTCCCAGTCACTGTGTGTTTCCTGGGACTCTCCAGTGGATCACCAAAACTTTTTTGCTACTTCAGTAGAGCATTCTGCTTTATAATCCCAAGAACATCATTGCCTGTAGTTACTACAGGTAGGCAGGAGAAGCTGTGTGAGGACTTGAGCCTGCAGTTCACTGTCAGAGCTATCCCAGGCACCCCAAACCAGTCGAACACGGCCAACAGCCAGGACAGGCAATTGCACAGGAATGAACCTCCAATTCATGTTAATAGCTCCAAACCTAAAACTGCCAGAGGCTAATTATGGAAGCTTTGAGACTTTGAGAAGTAAAAATATCTTAATAGTTTAAGTGTATAAACACACTGACTCATTATACTGAGGGTGGAATAACAGTCTCCTGAGCAGTTTGTTCACCTATGAGCCAAAAGCTGGCTGCTTCTCCACACTTTAGCCTTGAGATAGGGAAATCTGCATGAGGAAGAAAGGAAATTTATGGCTCTGTGGTTTGATACTACTTTGCTCCAGTGATATTTTTCTGGTAGGTTTTGCAGAGCTATTTGCTCAACTGTCTGTACTTCTGTATGTATTTATTTAAATACTTTTTATAGACACATAATAATATATATTAATATAGAAATACTATGTATTTAGTTATAAGTCTCTTCTTTCTCCCTCAACTCACCTGGCTGCATCTAGAATCATACCTGTTGTCCATTCATGCTCATGTGGAGGCAACATAGCAACAGGTCTGGTGAACTTCAAGTGAAATTTAATATTTTGTGTCTGGGAGAGACAAATTCTTCATTGTAGAAGACCTGAGCAAGTGGTTGTCTTGGGGTGATTTATGACGATAATCTATTCCATGATCCTCCGCTTTATGCCCAAAATGGCTGTCGTATCTTTAAGGTGTGTGGCCGGAGCCGGGGGGAGCTTTGGGCGAGATTTTTCAAAGCCTCACGCCTCAGGGTGCGGTGCAGTCTGGTTTTGCTTGGCTAGCTTGGTTTTGTTAGCCCAGGCAAGAAGTTTTTCCCTTCCCTGGCCTTGGAGAAGCTGCAGCAGCAGTCCTTCAGCTATCTTTGAGGTGAACGGCACAGTTTATTAGTCCGAGGCCAGAGAAACGGGAGCGGCGGGAGAGGGGCTGCTCCCTTCCGGCCCCAAACCTCGGGAAGCCGAGCCGGGGAGAGAAAGCAAACCGAGAGGCTCCAGCCCAGCTGCTTCCTCTGCCGTGGAGAGGAGGCCGACGCCAGAGTCACCAGGTTTTCATCTGTTGCCCGAACTGCTGCGTGAAGCTCCTGTTTGTTTGGGTTCTTTTCCCTGAGAGAGAGAGCGGCGCCATCTTGTACTGTGTGCCACATCATGAGCGGGCATTTTCCCTGGCATTTTGGGGTATTGCTCCGGTATGTGTGTGGGAGATAAGGTCCGACAGTTTAATATCTAGCATTTATTTAGTTTTACCCCCTTGCCTTGTGGGCATTCTGAGTGTTAATAAACTGTTGGTGGTTTTGGTTTTGGTTGTTTTTTTTTCCACTTTCATCCACTAATATTCATTTTCTATTGATGGAAGGGGATTTGTTGGAACGTTTTTAGAGGAGACGACTCATTTCAGAGTGTCTTCTCCTAAATTTGTCTCTACATTCAGACAATGGTACATCCTCACAGAGGCCAGAGAAAGCCTCTGCCCCAGAGCAGCAACCAGGGTGACAGACATCAAGGAGTGCTGCTGCTGTGTGTGGACATCTTTGGAGATTTAAGCCTGGAAGGGCTGAAAATGGTCATGGATGAAAGGACGAAGACCCAAAGACAACCAAATTATGTTTGGCCTCTGCAGGAAGGGGCAGACAGGGAACGACAAAAAGAGTTCTTCCTTTTGGTTTTCTCCTTGCAGCTCTAAAATCCTGTTTACCTGGAGAGCTTCCACCACCCAGAAGCCAACCTCCTGCAAGCAGCCCTGAGTTGTCACCTGCTGCCATAGCCCTGACTGGGCTTTGCACCGCGGAGAGCTGGACACTGGCCTCTGGGGACACTTCAGCCCAGCTCCAGAGAGCTGGACACGGGCTTCTGGGAACACCCCATCCCAGCTTGCACACCGCCTGCAGCGCATCACCGGCTTCCTCCGCTCTTCCTTCTCCAAGCTTTCTCCTTCCTGCCTGCACAGGCCTAGGGAGCCAGGCCTGTGCTGCCACCCAAAGGCATTCTGTAGGGCCGGCAAACACGAGAGGAACTGTGCAAAGATGGGCATGGGTGCAGGGTCACCCATTTCGACTCGGCACCTCTCCCTTCCTCCCCATTCTACTGGGCCGCCTTTCACTTGCTTTCCACACCAACATCAGCCTCTGTGACCTTACTTTTTGTAAGTAACCCTTTTGTTTTTGTGATACTCTATGCAAAAAAAAAAAAAAAAATCCACACATTTAACAGATTTCTCAGAAGGTGAAACCTTATGTGTCTTGTGACTAGGGCATAGTGGCAGGATTTTTAAGCAGTTCCACTAAGAAAAAATGCAAAACAAAGGAAAACAAAAACTGGCATCCCAACCCACACCTGTCTGCAGGCAAGTCAGAGGCTGGTTCTTTTATGAGGGAATCTGCCACTTTGAAAGCCTGGGAAATCAGTCACAGACAGGCTGGGAGTATAGGAAATGATAGATGGGTCTCTCTTATCACATCATGACAGTGAAACAGGTGAAAGGAAATTTTAAGCTGTGAAAATTTATTTTTCTTTAATTTATTTTCCCCTGTGACATGCAATGAGCATGCCCCAGAAATTCCCAAGGGCAAAAATACATCAAGATTCAGAGAAAGACTAAATAGATATGGACAGCAAGAATATCAGGATTCATTAGAATTAATGGCAGTAAAACTGTCATCAGGTATATTAAACTCCCTGCTTGAGGGTGCAGAAAACATTTGAGCCATTAGATGCAGCTGGAGTGGGGGGAAGAAGGGTGGGGAAGCAGATCCAGCTTCAGTCCTCCTTGAGGATCCATCACAGGTTCCTGCATCAGGAGGATGATGTGAGGTAGGCAGATGTCCAGTGAGTCTCACACCAGTGTTCCCTTGGACATGGAGACAGGGCAGGGTCCCACAGCCACAATCACCTTGGTGCTGCCAGGTCCTTGCCCTGCTGGTCCTGGGAGCAGCTTCCTTCCCTGGAGAAGTTGCTTCTGCATGGAGGTCAGAGATGAGATAAAACCCTTGTGCCTGCAGCACAGGAGAGGTGCCCATGCTCAGTTTGGGGATGTCTGTACTGCCATGGAAAGCCTCTGACTGGTATCTTAGAGTAGAGAGGTGGGGGATACATTCCCATTACCAGCCTGTTCTGTGCAAGCACAGTAGGGCTCACACGAAGACAGTTTCACTCCAATAGCCCCAAAGTCTCTGTTTTCACTCTTTCTGTAACAAATTTGGAAGTCCTAATAAGCCAAGCCTGGGAGGCTACTAGGGAAAAAAATGGTGATGGCTTTCTGAGGTGCTGGAGAGGATCTCAATAAAAATTCAAGCTCCCAGCTACATTTCTTGTTTGAGATTAGACAAATCAATCAACCTTTTAGTGTCTTTTTATCTTCTAATTGTGCATCCATATGGACCACAGCTGAACTCATTCACGGGCTCCTACCTGCCTTTAGGGCCTGTCCTCATGTGTTTTCATTCACAACCATGAGCTTTTGGGGAAGTCAGGATTGGGCTCTTATGCTAGCAAAGGGGTCTGTGTCAAGACGTAAAATTCAGATGCTTTCTTTCAGTAGTATCACCCAAGAAAACTCCTCTGCTATGGTTCCCCCCAGCTAATGACCCAGTGCTCTTGAATGTCAAGTGGCATTAAATCACCCTGTCTCCTTTCTCACACCGCCTTGAACAGGTTGTGTGGAGGCCATGACCCCTCTGACCTTGCTGAGTCTTGCCTTTCCTCCATGCAAGGTTTGCCAGGGCTGTGTGGAGGGCTGGGAATGCTGGAATCCCCTTGCACAAGGGCACGTCTTCTGCCAGCTGCCCACACGTGCTCCATGGCAGCTTGGGACTGTCACTGCACGTGCTCACACATGGCTTCAGCCCTCAGTCCCCTCTTTGTGTCCCCCCTCCACAGCTGTTTCTCCAGCATGCAGCCATTTCCCATGTCTGGTCTAAGATCCCTGGGTTTCTGCTTGCTACCCCAGGAAAACTTAGTGGCCAAAACAAAGGGCCTTTGAAATAATGTGCAACTGAACACTTGTCAAGGAACATGATATCTGTAGCAACACGTGGGAGCTACATTCAGGTCTAGACCCTCAAGCCATCTAATCCAGCAGTTCTTAGAGGAGCAGCAATTGCTCCAAAATTGCCAGCAATTGTTGGCTGCTCCTGTGAGGAGCAAACATGCCTAAGACCAGAAAAGGATTATGTGGCCCCAGGAAAGCCATCAATCCTTGGCTGGTTACACCTGTAGCTAACACCTGGAGAACTGTGTCCTTGTAGCAGCTCTGCAGTACCAGCTTGTCTTTATCCTGCTGGTGGTGCACTCCAGATTTCTGGGTGACCCCCTTCCCTCTGCCTCCAGCAGAACTTCTGGTGTAATGTGGAATGGGGTTCAAAATACAAAGCCTTCAGTTTCATGCACTTTCTTACTGCCAGCCTCTGGTGTCCGCAGATCACGTGCAGGAAATAGATGGTTGAAAAATAAAACACAGATTTTGGAGAAATCAATTCCCCCCTCCACAGTATAAAGCAGAGCCCAAAAATAAAATGCCCAAGAAATTGGTAGGGCACCCGTTAGAAAACTAAAGAGGTTGGGGGTTCCAGGCTTTCTGACCCCTCTGGTTGCTGATGGCAATTGGGATCTTACTAATGTCGCAAAGGGCCAGCCTCTCGTCTGGCTGTACTGTGAGGCCTGGTGACTGCCCCACTCTGTTCCTCAGAGGGATAAGAGAAGGAGACATCTCCAGATACCAGCACACATTTCTTCTATGGGCAAGGCACCCTTCTTTATGGCTGGTGAGCTCATACCCTGTCTCACTTTCCACTTAAGGGTGCTTTTCTCTATCTTAGCATCCTGCAGACAGTAAAGTGGTCCACAAAGACTGGTTTGCTGCAGTTTTTCACCACCCATCTTTGCCTTTGTTGAAGGAGGAGATGGGGCAGCAGCGTGGCTTGTTCAGCTCAGTTTGTAACAACTCCACCTAAGGAAAATGAAGACAAGAGGAAAAGAGAGGTACGGGTCTTTTGTAGTAGTAAGAAAATAAGGTATGTTTAGACCTGGTGCCTTTGCAGTAGAGCCAGAGGGTCCACGAGGGATTGTGTGGTACAGCTAGGACCCCTGGCAGGTTGGCTCCATTAGCATCTAGTCCTGTTTCAGGCAGTGGGAAGAAAGAGCTGGAAGGAGCATGGCTTTGCTTAGGAACTGTGTGTTAGCTCAGGCTAGACAGTGAATGAAATTCACAGCCCAGTCTGTGCTGCAAGAGGGAGAGCAAGCACAGGCTACTTCCCTCACCCCTGGCCAGGCAGGACAGGCTCTTTCAGATTTTAATCATCCTCTTGCCATGCTTTTCTTTCTGTCCTTGTCTCTTCTCTTAATCAGAGAGGAGCAGCTGCAACCCTCTAATAGCCTCTAATAGTTTGTTCTTAGCAGCTGTCGGTGGTATTTTGGTGCTGCCTCCTCTCTCCTGTTGCTGAGCTGGCTATTCCCCTACTGCAGAGCTGCCTGCCCAGGCTTTCTCATCCCCAGTGAGACATGGCCAGCTGCAGGAAGGTCGCTGGGAACTTGAAGAATTAATTATACTGGAAATCATGTCCAGTAACCAAGACACGGGCTGGAGTGGGAGAAGAAACTCGATCCATTTGGTCATAGGGGAAGAAGAAAGTATGGGAAAGGTTTGCAATTGCTTTTTTTCTTTTTTCAGTGAAAATTTAAGAGATGGGTATAGGAGAAGGAAATAAATTAAAACTGTTGATCAGGTGAGGGGAGAGATTTTGCAGTTTCCCCAGGAACTCATCTGCCAGTATTTTCACTTCTCTCAGTCTCATACTTCAAAAGCTCTGAAGCACCCCTGATGCACAAAGAAACAAACCAGGGTCCCTGTCCCACACTGTGATACCTCTCCTCTGTGTTTTGCCTGCATCCCAAAGAGCTTATTTCCCCACTTCCCTGTTGTGCATCTCTGTGACTAGTCTAGTCCTGGCCCTGGTGCACACATGGGAAGAGCTTCTGTTGGAGTGAAAGAACAAGAATTTGTATTACTGGGATATAAATGGAAGTGCAATGTTGTGTGTAAAATACCTTGTGTTGTGTTTTGTTCCATTCTGTTCTAGGTAATTCTGTTCTACTTTGCATCTCCAGTATTTTTGGACTCTGTTGCACATGTGGTACACACCTGGGAAGAGCTTCTGCTGGAGTGAAAGAGGAATATTTTCTATTACTATGATATAAATGGAATGTAGGAAGGGGTTATGTTTGAAGGAAAAGAGCAAGATTTAATATCACTGGGATAGAAATGGAAGTGCAATGTTATGCATAAAGTATGCACACACATATTTGGTTTGAGAGGTCTTGAGTTCCTCTCTCTTTTGAGAATGAATTCCAAAAAAGGACTGTTATTTGGCAAATAAGATGGGAGCTATTAGGTTGTGATAAGACAGTTTAGTAAAGCAAAAAAAGAGAAACAAAAGTTTTCTTGTACATAAGCAAGGGGAAACATTCATCTCTAATCTCCACCAGCCAGGCTATTCAGACACTTCCCAGGAAGCAGGGCTTTAGCATGTGAAGTGGTTGCTCTGGAAGGCAAATATTGTAGAATAACAAATGCCCCCAATTCCTTCTCCCTCCCTTAGCTTTTATATCTGAGCTGATATCATGAGATATGGAATATCCCTTTGGTTGCTTTGGGTCAGCTGGCCTGGATGTGTCCTCTCCCAGGATCTTGCCCACTCCCAGCCCCTTGATGGGGGAAAGGAATGTCACAGGGATAGTGCTGTTCAGCAGCAGCCAAAATGCTGGTGTGTTAATCAACACTCTCCTAGCTCCCATAGCCTCTTTCATTTTCTGGTAACTCATTATATGGTAGTGCTTCATGGGCTCAAGTCACTTTCTCTGGCACTGCTCCAAAATCTCTGCCTTCTGGCCAGTGCATAATTTCTTCTAGGATTCCTAGGAAATAGGGTTTTCCCATTTGGGATCCTTGTGTATTCAGTGCCATCCACTTACTCCATCTAGCGCTGGTTTTGTGATGTCTTGAGGGGATGTTTCCTTGGAACATCCAGTGTAGGACAGGCAATTGTGGTGTAAAGAGGAGATACTTCTGTTGCAACAACTTCTGAGGTGGCTTGAACTCCCTCATAATTTCTCTTTTTCAGATGGAGTATAGTGGGCTTCTGGACTTCGATAACTCCAGCTCCAAAATCCTAGTGGTTGACCTCAGGTTTCTCCTGAGGTCCTTTGCCAGAAGCTCCAGGTGAGCCCCTGATCTCCAGCTGCAGTGTGGGGTATATTTTGCACATCTCTATCTCTGCAGCAGACACTCTTGTTCCAAGCAAACTCATTGACTCGGTGTCATTCACCAGAGAGAAATCACTCAGCAAGGCAGGAGCCAATATTGGTGAAGCCAGGTCAGAACAGGGCATACATGGAGAAGGAGCAAGGTGGAGAGGCTGCTGCTTCATTAACTCCACCAAAACTCTGGAGGGCTGGTGTTTTGGGTACCTGCTTGGAAAATGCAGCTGTCAGAGTCACACTGAGAGCTGCTCCATACCTGCTCCCATGCAGGTCCTGGGAGAGGCCCAGCAGGCACCAGGCAGGACATGAAGGAAAAGGCTGAGCTCTGAGGGACTTGCAGGAGAGCAATTCTAACCCCTTGCTGACCTGGTGACACCAATCCATATTGACTTCTGAAGTCCTTCCAGGTCTGCAAGCCCTTCATGGGCACAGCATAAATGAATGGGCCAAGAGAATGTGCTTTCCACCTGCTTTAGCTATGCAGTTGTTTCAACTCTACTTTATCTATCCAAAGCAGTAGGAGGGTTTTTTTTGGACAAACATGTCCTGTAGCAGCTCGATGCCAGCAGTGAGTACTCTTTAATCTTTGCACACACTTCTGGAGCTAGATCCATAGTCTCAGATGTGCCAAAGCCATCCTATACCCTTTCAGTTCTGCCAGGCCTAAAATCCAGGAACCTAGGAAGGCTTGAAACACTTAGCAACAATGAGCCATCTGAAAAGCAGGAGGGGTTCTCTCTTTCAGAAGATGGTGCTAAATTAATGGAGATTATATGGCTGAGAAGTCTGGAGGGAGGTGGGAAAGGATGAAGAAAACCATTCTCCAGTGCTTTCCTTCCTCATCTGGTTTTCACTCCTTATCCCACCTGGGCTTTGATAAGCTTCCTTGAGAAGTCTTGGATCAGTCCCATGCTTTCCTGCCTTGGAAGCTCTGCTTGCTTTCTCTCAAGTGATCCAAATCCAGCCAGATTTCCTCCCCAGAGCATTCATTAGGCAACTCTAACCCACGTTGGTGGGATTACAGCTATCTTTGATCCTGCTGTGGTTAGGAGACAGGGCTGCATGCCCTGTATTTGTCTAATTTAGATTTGTTTGCATCCTGGGCACAGAGCAGGGAATGGATCCCCTGGGAGTCTGATGTGTAGAAAGCAACAACTTCCCACTGGAGCCAGGGATGAAAAAAAGAGTCTTCTCTCTTTGTGGGAAGTGCCACAGAGCAAGCTCTTTGGTGCTTTATATTCTGATTATCTGAGTGCAGCCTCATGCTTTGGTTTGCAGTTATGGCACGTGAGAGATGAGTGACACCTCCATCCCAGCTATGAGGAGCTGCTTCAGCTCAGCTGCACCCAGAAGACATAGAGTCAAGCAGCAATTTCCAGACAATCCCAATGTGGCCTGCAGAGCACTTCTGTACCCAGCAGCAAAGAGGTGCCTTAATCATGTGCCAAGCATAACTGGCGTGTGAACTAAGCATTTCTGTGAGGGGTAGACGAGGCAGAAGCAACACAGAAGGAATGTAAAGAAGCTGGGCCGGGCAGCGCTGGGTCTGTGCGCTGTCCCGATGGCACTGGGCTGTTCCTGGGATGTGATAATCACCAGCAGGAAACGGGGAGCAGCAGAGGAGGATTTGCATGAGCTGCATGTAGGGTGCCAGTGCAAGGGACAGCTGTGCTGGTACTTTACTTCCCTCTGCGGATATTATGGGCTGCTGTGCACCAGCCTGAGGGCAGCATGGCCTGGCTTAGGACTTTTCCTGAGTGTTTGCTCTGGAACATCTTCAAGGGCTTGAGGAAGTGCCAACAATTCACCTCTCCCACTGCATACCTGCCTCTTAATTGCAAACCAGATAGGCTGTGACACAATATTGGCCAATTAAAGTTTCCATCCCCCCCAGCCACATGGTCCTGCATCCCACATGCCACTGATTTGCCCTCTAGCTTGGAAAGGCTTATCATCTGTGCAGTCATCTGACCCAGCACAGTTTCTTTCTCCTGGTGGGGCTGCGTTTCCTCTCATGGTGGATGCAGCTGGCTTTAGCTGAGAGAGGCAAGACTGACCTCACATATTCATCAAGCTGCCAATTTGCAAGTTCTTGCCAAGCTGGGAGTGCACTGGACTGGCTGGCGTTTATGGTGTGAGTGCCAGAGGAGTGGGCATCACTCAGTAAGGAGGGGGCTGTGATGCTGTGCCCCAGGAGGATGTTCATGGTTCATTTGCAGCGTGAGAAGGGGAATGGGTAAAGTAGGTGAAAATTAATCTTCCCTTACAAGGGAGAGAGACTTTCCCTGTAGAGTGGTTTCTTTGGGTTTTTTCCCCATGTTTTTTCCCCATTAGTAAAAGACCTGAAAAGGAGGTGTGGTGGAGGAAGGGGCAACTGATAAAACTGGCGCACAGAAAGGAGGAGATATATTGGAAATGATAATTTAAAATCATAATGATCTGTGCAGAAGGCAAATTCAGGCAAGAAGTAAGTCCCTTTTAGACTGTTTTAGTAGAGGTTTGGAAGTGACTCAGATAGTGAGCACTGTTTTCAAAGCAGGGAGCTGTGTGTGGTTAACTCTTCAAACACAGTGGGCTTGATTTCCCCTTTCAGATTCAACTGGAGCACTGAAATTGCTGGTAGCATCACTATTATTTGAAGTTGGTGCCTGGGTTCTTATTGTGCTGGAACGCCTTCCCAGAAAGCCCAGGCACCAAGAGAGCAGTCAGGGCTGCCAGGGCAGCCATGACTTGATATTCCAATATAAACTGTTTGTGAGGACAGTAATATTTGTTTAACTGCTTCTGGCAGTGTTAACTGGAACGCTGTGACCTCCCAGCTCAAGATCATCTGCTGTGATGAATAAAAAATGTAGAATCTGAAACTACTAGCAGAAACCTGAAGTTTCACTACACCCTAAGCCACTGTTGTTGTTCCTGAGGTTGAAAATACAGCCTGTTTTCTCTGAATTTAAGATCTCTTGGGCATGTTTTTTAAGGTTCTAGTATTTGCATAGAGTGAAAGTCATACTGGTATTTCTTAATCTTCTCTTTTGCCTGCATAATTTTCTCCTTAAACTTCATTATATTATGTGAAACTCAGCCCTTGCTGGTAGAAAGTCAGTACTTGCAAACCATTGTATCGAGGGGGTCCAAGCATTTGCCCTGAGAACCAGGGTGTGACTGCAATGTCCCAGGAACTGCTGAGTGCTCCAGCTGTGGTCTTGGTATGAGTAAGGCTTTGCCTGCCAGCCTACTACCTAGTCCACATGAAAGGTTTGTGACTCAGTTCCTGACTACTTTAGTATAAAATGGTGCCTACCCACACATCTAAAATGCAGAAGCATATTCCTGTCTTTCAGCTCTCCCAGGTTCACAGTTGTGACAAGGTTTGTCAGGGAACTGAGTTAGACCAACTAACAGATTAATAAAAACAAATATGTTTTTAGGAATAGAAATCCTTGAGTCTTGTTTAGGAGTACAAATGTCTCTCGCTACAGTGGCTTGCTACTGGATCCTGGGATTTATGCCTGCTTTTTGGAGCCAAGCACAGGACTTCACATTGTCCTAAAGCACAGCACAGGTTCTGAGTGCACAGATTCATCCCCATCCTGGGGAAACTGTAGAGCTCTGCCAGGCTGGCCTGGCCTGAGATGCCCTCAACTCATAAGGCGGCAAAATATGGCTCTTGTGGTTTTCCTTACTGTGGCTGGCAGCTGGACACGTGGCATTTGCTGCAGAGACTCTTCAAATTTCGTCTGTGTTCTTGGAGGAAATGTAAAGCCACTCTGGGATCAAAGGCAGGCATGGGTTTCACCCCAGGTGGGAGCAGGCAGTCCCAGCCAGTGGGGGCCATAGTGGCAGACCTTTCCCAGTGCTCATCTGCCTGCGGGGAAGGAAGAAGTGGCGTTCTCCAGGCAGTGCAGCTGCATTGTGAGAGCAGAGTGCCCCCACTCGGGCAGCCAGGACAGGGAAAATCCACTTCTAATACTATCTGCTGTGTCTTTTTAAAGGGCTGTTTTTACACCTTCCCAGATGCCTGATTTTTCTGCTTCTCCCTACACATCTCTTTACTCTCTGGAGTCCTGTCTTCTCCCCCAGCTTGAAATTAATCCAGGCACGCCAAGTCCAGGAGAGACCATGAACTGAAATGCCTATTTATGAGCTCCTTAGAATGGGTAAGTTTTTATTGATGGAGAAGACCGAAGCAAAAAGTAGTGTGTTTTTAGCATTTTGGGCAGCTGTGAAAGACATGCCTTGAGGAAAAAACCAAATCCTATCCTTCACACCTGCCTGAAGACACAACTAAGTGATTTCTCAAGCACTGGTTTAGGTTTGTGAAGGCTACTGTAGAAACTGCTTAGGTCAAATCTTTTAGGTCAAAGAAAAGCCAGTTGTGGCCTCTACAGGATGAATGTGAGCAGCAGAAAGCAACGCCTTGATGACACTTTTACCTTGGGTGCCACACAGAATTAGCCAGTGAAGGAAACACCAAGTGACCACTCCATGAAGACACACTGGGGAATGGGATTTTTTTGCAAGGCCAGCCAAGGGCACTGCCAGGCTTACCTTCTGTATTTTAAAAGTTGTATTCATTATTTTGTGGTTTAGGTGTGCAGGGGCTGCATTTTCCATTCAAACAAGGGTTTATTACAACTCTGGGCATAAAACCTCAGTGTCCCCTGAAAACTGAAATGTCTTCTAGGTTTGTTCTTTACCTAAGGCCTTGACTAAGATCTTCTCCTGGCATGTTTCAGCTAGGGACTTACCAAAAACAAACAAGTAAAACAATACATGTTAGTATTGCAGTTCACAAGTAACTAGATTGGTCTTAAAGGAGAAATATACAGATATATTTTATTTTTATAAGTAGTAAAATTAAGTATAAAGTTCCTGTAGAACCACTCTTTGCCAGATCAAACATATCAATCATTTAATCATTTCCCATACTCACAGAAATGCACACAGCATCTTTTGTTTGTAGGAAAATCACTTTTCAAAGGACATTAATTTTGACATTATATTTCTTTTTTCTCTAGTGCCTTGGCCACCACTTCTTTTCCAAGAACTCTTTTACGGAAAGACAGGAGAGCTCAATTTTAGATTAAAAACATTTAGGTTCTTTTGAGAGCCTTCCCTAGAGACCTATCAAAAGCACCACCCAGTAACAATACAGGGGGTAGTTCTCTTGCCTTGGGAAAGGAGCTCTCTTTAAAACCCGACTAATTCATTAGAAGGGATTATAGGATTAAAGAGCTCCTAAAGGCTAGAGACCCACTTCTACAAGACAGTAATTGTTTATTTCAAGGATAGTGATGCTGCAGCTTTCATGAGTCTCAGAGTTAGTACATCCAGAGATGCAGAGAAGGTTGATCAGCTCCCCAGACACCCACTCAGGGAATCCACAAATGGTTTTGGTACAAGAAAATTCCCTATTAAGTTAATTAGTTTTACGTATGAAAAGTTCGGATTAAGAAGAGGACATTGCTTTGACGTTGTTCTGCAGGCAGTCAGCATTCATGAAATGATCTTCACTTCAGGCTTGGACTCTTCCAAGGCTCTCAGTTCATCATCCACTTCAGAACTCCACAAAATGTCGTACAAACTACACCAGAACAAAAAGGCAAATGAGAGTTAGTGAGCACCCTCCTGTTAAAGGAAGAGAAAGGTGCACAGCTGGCCACTATGGAAAGGTCATATACCAGGAAGGGCCCCATCTAGGTCCAAGAGCAGCCAGAAATATGCTTTACAACCCAGGACCCCTTACTCCCTTACCAGCACCAGCCTCCCACCCCTGCCAGGGCTAACACCATTTCTCACATTAACTGCTGCACGTTGCAGCTGGGCTTCCTCAAGGCTTCACAGATCTTCCTGATGCCTTCATCTTCCAGAGGGTTGTAGCTCAGGTCCAGCTCAGTGAGGCACTGCTTGGTGGCCATGGCGGTGGCGAGGGTGGCACAGCAGGCTGCTGTCAGGTCACAGTTACCCAGCCTGCAGGGAGAGGAGGGAGAGGCCAGTGCAGTGAGCCCTGGGGCCAGGAAACACTGCCCACACCCGGGCAGCAGGCATGGACATCCCCAGCATGGACCAGAGATCCCTACAAAGGCATCCCCGAGACATCAGCAAGGGCTGTCCTGTGGTCTTGCCACAGAGACAGCTGTCCTCGTGGTGACTGCTGAACACCTCAAAGGCCTCCCTAAAGCTTAAGACTGTGTGGCTACGGGGGTACATTGAAGGAACATTGAAGTTATTTCCAATTTCACCAACATGCATCATCTTCTCTGGTTTAAACTGATCATTAGTCAGCTCTAAGTTTTATCACTATACTTGAGACTTGCAACCATCTCTCTAAAGAGGGCAACTGAGGCGTCTCAGTTGATGACCAAGTAGCTTCAAGTGGTCAAAAGACATATATTTCTGGGACAGACTTGCAAGTGTTCCTGATGTCTCCCATGACCCATCTGCTTCACTGACTCACTGTGAATTTAGGCATCAGAGCACAGCTCTAGCTTCTGTCCAATGGCATAAAGAGAACAAGTTTGGGGCCCTGAGCATCACACAGCCACCCAGAGCTGGGCCCAACTAGGAAGGAAACAGCCTCATGGGGAAGGCAAATCCCACCCCAGGGCTGGAGGTGGTGCTCCATCGGGCAGCCTGCTCTTTCTGGTGAGGCTGGACCAGCACTTGTGCTGGCACCCATAGGGACCATGGAAGTAGAAGACAAAGGATGAATTCAGACAGCAAGACAGAAGATGAATTCTGAGAGTACACCTTACCATAGGGACTGGATGTTGCAGTCGGGGTGCATCAACCCTTCACACAGGAGTTCCACACCTGCATCTCCCAGCTTGTTCTCACCTATGTGCAGTACTTTCAGATGCTTGTTGGTGCTGAGAGCAGAGCTGACAGCCTTGCAGCAAGCAGTGGTGAGCCCACACTCCCTAACCCTGCAAGGCAAAAGTGACATGAGATCTAGGTGGGACATCTGGAGACTATTGGGCACTGTTCACTTGTTTACATTTGTTTAACAGGAGCCCAGACGGTGGGAACAGAGGAACCAGAGCTTTCCTGCTATTGCTGTACTCCTCTCAATGCCTGTCTGCTCAGTCCTTTCTAGGCAGCACCTCTCCCACTCTGTATGTGGGATGTCTGTTGCGGAGTATACACCTTGGAAAGGCACCTTCCCAAAAAGCATAGGAACAAAGAAAGATGAAGTGTGCTGCTCTAACAGTCACTGTTGGCTCCACTGTGCACTCCTGAGGCACCTCACTGACTTCCAGGCCACAAGGGCAGGGGAAGAATCCAGCTGGGGGCAGGAGCTGAATCTCCAATGTAGGAAAATTCAAGTTCTAAGTGAAAGAACAAATTTCCTCTGCCAAGCACCAGACCATCCCAGCCTAAAAGGTAAGACAGCTAAGAGAAATGGATGCTGAGAAATGCCTACATCACTAGAGATTTCTTTTGTCTCATCAGTGAGAGGGCTTAGCTCCAGTGGAGACCCTGAGATATCTGATCACAGCATTCATTTTGCTATTCCATCAGGCCTTTCAAACTTCAAAAGTCTCTTAATTACCATTTGTTGCATGATAAAACAATAATTAGAAGCTCTGCAAGTGATGCTCCGTCTCCTTTTTGCTTATTACAAGCTGTGATGGGGCATATCTTCAAAGTGTCTAAGAGTTTAGAAATACAAATCCTTTTTAAGTCTTTAAGTCTAGAAAAACCCTTTTTAACTCTATAAATCCTTTCAGTAACAACCAGCAGGAGCTGCTTATGGAGCCATCGCAACTGAGGATCTGTCTGGGTGGGTATTACTTCACTTACATCTTTCTTCAGTGAGGCCTCCAAAGAAGGCAGTGGGTATGTGAAACTTGACAGCAGCTCACCATAGCTCCTGAAGTTTAGATTTGGGATCCTTGAGTGCCTGACACAGCATTTCCATCCCTGAGTCTCTCAGGTTATTGTCTATCAGACTGATCTCTGTGAGGGTCTCCTTTGTACTGATGAGTCTGGAGAGATCTTTACAGCTAGCACTTGTGAGATCACAGTCCCATAACCTGCAGGGAAAAACAAAATGTTTTTTATTTTCTCCCAAGAATGACTGAGATTAGAAAACAGAGTTTTAGTATTCTGCATTTCTGGTTACATTGTCTCATTTTCTTGCATCCTTCCATACATCACACCACACAGCTTCCTCCTTTCCTTACTTTTCACTGCTGCACCTAAAGCTCTGCTTTTAACACAACAAAAAAGAAACAGAAATATCCAATTCTAGTAGACAACTCAACTGGAAGCCAAGACAATGCCATCAAAAACTTTCATTTGGCCTCTCCCCAGAATTTGATCCAAGCAATTTCACTGTGGCCCTACTTGTTCATGGTGTCCTCCACCCAGTTTTGGGAATTAACTTATTTGCAGCTGAGACACTTTTTTGACGGTAAAGGATAACTGAGAAAGATTCCACTTAGAAGCAAACCAGCAGCACAACCTAAACTGCTCAGAGGCTGCAGATAGGATCTAGGAAACCTCTGCCCACCCTTACCACAGCTTCTGGATTTTGCAGCTAGGATGCATCAGTCCCTGGCACAGCAGAGCCAGACCGGAGTCCCCGATCTTGTTGTCGCCCACAGAAAGATCCATCAGAGATGACTTGTTCCTGAGAACAGCACTAATCTCCATACAGCTGTCACTGGTTATGCCACAGTTCTCCAGGCTGCACGAAAAAGCACAGTTGGTGGTTGCTGCTCCAGACTCACTGTGTTAGATACAACCCAACACCCCAGTTCAGACTGAGAAGAGTAGACGGGCTGGCTCCTTGCTGCAAACCAGTGCAGCTCACCCAGGCACTGCTATGTCCTGCAAGGCTCAGAGAAGACAGAGATGTCCAAGACAGGGCTCTGGGTGAAGCAACACACTGCTCCTGCATTTCATAAGGCTGCAGGGCACTTTGACCCAGCCATTCAGTTATCCTTTTTAAGAGGAACTTTTGGCAGTATCGTATGAGTCCCTGCTGAGCCAAGCCCTACTGAACCACAGGGGCAAGATAAAATGAATCATGTTTCTCCCATAAGGAAGAAACGAGGTTTCTTTACCTCAGAAATGAGGCCAAACCCAGCATCTTTGTTTTGTAGCAAAAAAGGGCTCTGAATAAGTATACTCAACTGGCTGGTAATTCCAGTTTAAGAACTAGAGCCACTGAGGGTAATTGTTCCTCTGCTCTGAGACACGGATGAGCAGTCTCCCTTAGTAAGTGTTGGTTTAACCTGGAGTGCAAAAAACTCCAAAACTGAAAGCCCCAGACATTTGTGTGCAGTTTCCAGTTACATCAATGTGAGCCAGCAAAAAATATGGCCTACATTTCAAGCATTCCTGACAATTTTTTCTGTCCTATGGATGGTTTGAGCAGCAGCAGCACTAGTTGCCATTAGAGATGATGAGCTCTTTCCTTACTGTAGCAGCTCTAGGTTGCAGCTTGCCTCCACCAGGCCCCGGCACAGCTGCTTTACAGCGGTATCTCCCAGCGTGTTGTTGCTCAGGCTGAGCTCCTTCAGGGTGGGCTTGCTTTGCAGAGCAGCATTGAGAGCTTCCACGATATCAGCTGTGAGTTCACAATACTCCAGCCTGCAAGAGAAAAAGAAGTCCAGGCAAAAAGACAACCCTCCTCACCCATCTTGCTACCACAAGAATCGGCTGGGCCTGGTGTGTGTTAGCCAGGGGAGAAAACATGCCAATGTGAGACCAGGCAATGCATAAAACCAGAGATAATTGTAAGAGTTTTTAACAGCATCTCTCTGCTCATTTCAGGAAGCATTAATTCTGAAACTAGATCCCAGGGGACCCTAGAAAGACCAGTTTTCACACTAGGCCTCCATTAAACCAGTGCACAGGCAGCCTTGGAGCACAGGGCTGAGCTCTGCACTGCAACACCATCATGAGCCTCACCTCTAGGCCTCGCCAGGAGGAGCATGGGGCTGCAAATACACCCTGGTCCTGCTCAGTCAGGAAAAAAGACCAAGAGCAGCAGAATCTGATGTTTCCTGGGCATCTGAGAGGTCCTGCATTTACAGCCACCACTGCCAGGAGGGCTAAACAAACAGAGACCCGACTATTCCAAACCCACAAGACCCACCAGCATGAACAAGCATGACAATTTCAGGTACAACAAGAACAAATCCACATCTGGCAACAAAATTCTTGCTTGTCTCAAGGGAAAGACAAGCATGGCCTATCTGATAACCAAAAGAGCCCAGTGACTACTTACTGCAGCTTCTGCAGCTTACAGCTAGGGTTCATCACCCCTTGGCACAGCACCTTCACTCCAGCAGTTCCCAGTCTGTTATCCCCTACATGCAGCTCTGTCAGGGACGGCTGGGCACTGAGGACAGAGCGCAGAGTCTCACAGCTGGCACTCGTCAGATTGCAGTTTTGCAGCCTGCAGGAGAGAGGCAACAGAAGTGAGGGAAATGCACGCCTAGAATTATAGAGGTTCTTCTCAGAGAAGTTTATCTGCAGTGGTTGGAATTTGGAAAGGACACCATGGCTCTGACAGTGCATAACCCCTCTAGGAAGTGGTTTGTCCAGGCTAGTAACGTTATTTTACAGGTGTGCTAATATATTTTATCAGTTAGTATTATACCTGTGACACAAACAATAGCTCCCATGCTTCCTTCAGTGTAATCACTCATACAGCACCTCCAGCAGGATAAGGATCCACCCTACAAGAAGTAGCCCACAACTGCTTTATATAAGTGGTTTACATATCATGAGGCTGACCCCAGAGATAAAGCAAAGGCATCTTACAATTTCTTGCCCCAACTAGAAATGTGATCCAGAGTAGGCAGAAGTTAAAATCTCATCCAACCATGGATATATAGAAGTTTAATGGTATAGTACAAGAAGGATCTATGAAGTTGATCCTTCAGCACTCAGGCTTGGAGAAGTAGCATAGGAACTGTGATTGTATTGCTATGGGGTGTTTATATAGTTAGTGCACAAGACTTGTGGCAATGGAAAGGTGTTGTGTGGGGAGGTTTGACTTGGATTTGGTTGCTCTTTTATTTCCTAAGGCACCTTAGCAGAAGCCCAAAAATGGACAATTATATTTCTACGTAATTGAAAATGTCTAATCCAGGCTGTTCCTTGAGCATCTGGAAAAGTCTGAAGCCTAGGGCAAACTCTCTGAAATATTACTTATGTATTCCAGTACAGAGTACCGCAGTTATTTCTTGAACGCCCATCAGAGAGTTGCAGTTTAATCACCTTCACAGTCAACTTCCTTTCTATTTGTCTGAGTTCTCATTGCAAGGGGTACAGGGACTTTAGTATCTAATCTAAAAGGCAAATGATTTTACAGGGTAGAGTCCTGAAGACCCCAGATTCCCTTCAGAGCTGGAGGACTGCTGTGCCCTACAGAAGAGATTCTAGACAGAGAAGACATCTCTTTGAGGCCTTCTGAGGAGCAGGGGCAGCAGCTACAGGCTCTGACTAAAGCTCCTGCACCAGGCTTGCTGAGGGAAGCCCACTAATGCCATAATGCAGTGGGGTGCCTCTATAAAATGCCTCTCAGAGCCAGGGAACTCTCCAGTTTGCTGCACTCTGAGGATCGCCAAATGACGATGGATCCTGGGCTGACACCCCCCCTCCGGAAGGCTCAAGCTCAAAGGCATCCGATGTGAGTCCTTCACTGAATTTGAGGGGAATTTTCCACAGGTGAGCATCTAGTATATACTCGTTTTGATTTGTGTCCTTGTGGGTGTGTATATGCTATAGCAAATGGACTGTGAATGTTGCTGTCTTAGATTATTAAGTACTTTAGACGTGTAGGTAAATTAGGCCAGTGAGTTACTGTTGCATTATAGTAACTTCTATATGAACCGTTGTTAAATTGTTTAACCCAAGCTATTAATCACACGCTGTTCAGTTTAAGTTAAAACTTTCAGGACTGAAGTGTTGGTCCAGTCCAGGACTAAGTTTAGTAAGAATTCTGAACCTTGGGACTCCAAAGGAGCGTTTTCTCTATTCACCCTTTCCTATCTTGACCCTTCCCCCCTCTCCCAGCCTCCATGTAGATTTTTTGGGTTTACATTGGATATTGACTTTAGATTTTTGTTTGCTTTGTCTCTCTGTGCTTTAACCATCTAGTGAGTAGCAGAGTGAACTTGTCAATGAACTGTTGTGCTTTCACTTTTATATTAAGCCTGCCTTTGCCAGTGATTCTTTAAGAGACTTTAAAACACTAAATTGTGACGGCAAGATAGAGCAAGACAATCAGTGGGCTTTACCATAACTTCTGTAGGCTACAGCTTGGTGTCAGCAGCCCTTTACACAGGTGCTCAACGCCTGCATCTCCCAGCTCATTGTTGTTCAGCTTCAGCTCTGTGAGGGATGGATTCGTTTTGATGATGGAAGAGAGATCCTCGCAGTTACTACTGGAGAGATTGCAGTCATCCAATCTGAAAGACAAGGAGAGAAGGAGCACTTCAGTCCTCAGAGTTGCTCTGCTCTCCCTGGCTGGAGCACTGCTCGTGAAAGCAGAGTGGGCAATGTTCCTGCAGTTCCTGGGATGCCTCTACAAGTATGTGCAGGACCTGTTGGGTGTTGCATGGCCCAAACCAAGGTGTGCTCTGGGCTGCACCACAGGATGGGCTGGAGGGCAGCTCCACAAGCCTTGCTCCTCCTCTGTGCTGCACAGAAGAGGGCACAAGTCATCCCCCTACAGCTGGAGAAAGCACCTTCCTTTAAACAGTGACAGTGACAAACCACCTGCCATCTTACAGGCTGTCAGACTGGTTCTGTACTGAGAACAGCTGACCTGGGTCTACAGCCAGCCCCAGAGACACTCATCAGCAGGTTGGTCTCTTGCAGGTGAGTCATGCTGGTTTGTCTCATCTCCCTCCAGCAGGGATCTCAGCACACAAACCCTGAGTTTGCAGTTCAGCAGCAGCTTCTCCCCCTGGACATCAGCATTCTTCTAGCTGTTGCTAAATTGATGCGAATGAATTCAATTGAAAGGAGAGCCAAGGAAAGGATCAGGAACACAGGACAGCCAGGGAGGTGTACACAGAGGCAGAAAAGACATGGAGCAAAAGGAAGGTGTCATGAAGAACCATACAGCCCCAGGCACAGGCACAGCCAGGAGTGCCAAAAGTTGCCTGGTCACTTCTCCTTAGACAACAGTATGAAAACTGAGGCTCTACGAGGCTTCTCCTTCCCTCCCTCTGGCAAGAAGACATGACTTCCAGTGGGATCATGTTCAACACTAATGGAACAATCCCTTCTGCAGTCACTCTCATCCACTGCATCTGGAGCAGCCCAGCCTCTGGCCAGGAGACAACCATCCCACTGCCTTCTGCCATTCAAGGAAGACCTTGGGAAGTCAAGGCCAGGCCCATGAAGCTTTGCCTGTAAAAGGCTCCTTTCCAAAACAAAAGGAAGTTGCCCTCACCAGGTCTGGTGTCCTCCAAGGCATTGCTGGCACCATGTGGCCCATCCTCTCCAGCCCCAGCAGGATGAGGCCATCCCATGAAGTGTGAATCCCAACCAGCAGAGGGGAAAGATTGCAGGAGCAACTCTTCTGGTCCCTGTCCTACACCTTACACTCCAGGAGATGGTTCCCTCCCATTGTTTGCTCAACAAACAGGCTGGTACTTCTGAAGGTCACGTGAAGAATTGAAAGCCAATGGCACACGGCTTGTACCTGACTATTAAAGCCAAAATCACTTGACAGCATCAAACCTACCACCCAAAGAGTGTGCAACCTAAAAAGCACAGAGAGATGTCCTCCCCCTCCTGAGAGAGAAAGGCAAAATAACTAAAATGATGGTAAAATATTTGAATCACATTACCTAGCTGAACCCTACGGCATGCCATGAAACAGGGCGACATGGCATACTTTACACCAAAGGGTATTTATCTGTAGCTGAAAAAACTTCACAAGAGCGTGGGAGTTTATCCCCCCTTTAAATTAACTTTCTGGATAAATATAGGTAGAATCGTTCTTGCTGTGCAATTTCTAAGTCCCAGGTCAAACAGTTCTGGAGATGAAAAGCACGGGAGAGAAATGCAAGTTTTTACTTAAAAGAGATGATACACAACTAGTTACTACCTGATGGTCTTGCAGGATTTCATTGTGGTCAGAAGCTCAGCCCATCTAGATGGGCTCATCTCTTCACACTGGATGTCAAGCTCCATTTTGACAGTTGAAATAAGACCTGAAAATTAAAACAAAACAAAACCTGGGTTTTTTTTTTTTAATTGACTGACAAGCAACAATGTTCTTCAATCCCCCCAGCTCTCAGCCATGAGTCATACTGTGCAAAGGGGACAGATTATATTTTTTCCAAAACTAGTCTGCTGCAAACACGAGTATATGGCCAGAAGAGTCAGAATGGTTTTGTCTGGGACTAGGGAAGGCCTTCCTCTGAGAGGAAAAAGCCACAGGAATCCTGAAGAGATATGGCTGTTATCTGAAGGCTGCTTGTGTGAGAATAAGATGTTCCCCTTCCCCCTCCAAAGGAGCTTAACCAGAAGGAGCTTTATAGGGGCACTGGTGCTAGTCGCTCACTATTGCACTGCTGAGGCACACAGACACCAAGTTCTACCAGCATGGCACACCTGACCCATTGCGGAATGTCAAGCTATACTTAAAGTTGTGGTATTTTTGAGAGAATTTGGGTGAATGAAGAAGATGAGCATGAGAACTGCCTGGGCTCAAATTAAAAATCCTCCTGGACATGTGTCTGTATGTGAGAAGTGGAACTTGTGTGGATGGGAGAAGTCTTCCACCACAATTCGATATCCAAGGATTGAAAGGTCACTCTGGTCGGGCAAATCCAGGTACAGAGAAGCCAGTGAGCAGAATTTTTTTTTGTTCTGCAGTAAAACTGCATTTCTGAAGTGATGTATACACAGTGCTTTCCAGAATGGCTTCAGACAAATGTGCACAAAAACATGCCAAGGCCAGTAGCTGAGCTCTAGGTTTAGTCTACAAGGGATGGGTTAAAGGCAGCGCTGCAGTAGGTGACAAAACACAGCCTTGGTCTCCTGGTTTGGCCAGCATGACTCAGACTACGGGGCGTTTGTAAAAGAAATAATCCCTGAGCTATCCCATCGGAATGTGAGCTACAGTCAGCCACAGTCCTCCCTCATCCCGGTCCCCTCCCGCCGCCGTAAATCGCGGGGACCCCGAACCCGCTTTTCACAGAGGCCAGCTCCGTACCAGCGCTCTCGCCAGGTCGCACCCACAACAAACCCGGGACCCACGTGGGGGGGACCGGGTCCGAGCGCGGGGCGGCGCTCGGGAACCGCAGCGGGACCGGAACGCGGCGCCAGCAGGATCGTGACCTCAGGAACGTGTTCTGCCTCTGCCCTTCCCTTCCCAACGCGAGCGCTGCCCGGAATCCCGGCCCACGGCCTCCGTGGAATGGCACCACAGCCCTATGTGTCGCGGGGTGATGGGGATCGGAGCCAGCGGCGACAGGCGAGGGGACAGTCGCGGCCGGACCGTCACAGCCCTCCCCGCGTCGCTCGGGGACCTTCCCGCTTTACCTCCCCCGGATAGAGAAAGGGTTTTCCCCCCAGCCCCGAGTTCTGCGCCTTCCTGCGAGCCGAGGGGGGATCCCGTTCGGGGTCCCTGGCAGCGGCCCGGTCCTGCCCCGGGGCACAGTCGCCACCGCTGCCGCCCCTGCTCGGTCCCCCCCGGCCCGGTGCTCACAGCCCTGCCGCCTCCCGCACCGCAGGCAGCGCCTTTCCCTCCCAGGCTTCCTTCCACGCCTGCTCCCTCCGGCCCGGCTCCCCGCTCCTACCGCCGCGCCGCCACCGCGCAGCTGCCGCCGGCTTCGCTCCGACTCCGCCTTGTATCGTCGCGGGGAGGAGCAGGATCTGTCCCTCCTCCCCTTTTTCCATTTCTCCCTTTTTCTCTTGCTCTCCCTTTTTCTTTCTCCTTTCCCTCAGTTTTTTCCCCCTCTCTATTTTTTCCTGCCCTCTCTGAAACTTAACGCTCTTTCCTACTTCTTGTCTTTCCCTTTCTTAATTTTTGCCCGACTTCTCCCTATTTCCCTCTCCCCCTCTTTTCCTACTTTCTTTCCCCCTTCCCCTATTTTCCCTTCTTTCTTCCCCCCTCCACTCTCCTTTATGTTTCCTTCATATCTTTTTCCTTCTCTTTTTTTTCTGTTTTCCTCAAGTCCTTCTTTTTTCTTTTTTCCTTTTCATCTTCTACTTTCCTCTTGCATGTGCTTCCCCCTTCCCTCTTTTTCTTCCCTTTTTCCTCCTCTTTCCCCCATTTTCTCCTTCCTTCCTTCCTTCCTTCCTTCCTTCCTTCCTTCTCTCATTTTCCTCTTTCTCCCTTCTTTTGCCATTCCCTCTTTTGTTCCTTTTTCACCTCTTTGCCCTCCTTTTTTTTTCTGCTATCCCTCATCTTAGCCTATGTTTTCCCTCTTTTTCATCTTTTCACCAACTTCTCCATTTTCGTCCTGTTTTCCTCCCTTTCCTTTTATTCCGATCTCCTTTTGCCCTTTTTTTTTTCATCCACCGTGACCTCCCTGCTCTTCCCCCCCGCC
>VZTN01031894.1:441022-564988 GCA_013400515.1 Erpornis zantholeuca | reverse complement strand
AAAACAGAACGAAACAACGAAACAAACCCCCCCCCCAAAAAAAAAATATCGAGCCCCCCCAGCTGATGAAGAGCGCAGAGCTGCCCTGATGACCCCCGTTACTGTTCGGGGAGGCTTCGCCTACCCGGCAGCCCCTCACGGCCCTCGGGGCACAGAGCCCGCACCATCCCCTGCGCCCCGCGGGGACTCGGAGTGACACTCGGCCTGGCTGGGCAGCCCGGGGAGCCCCGAAATACCTGCTGCCCAAATACCTGCTGCCATCCATGCTGGGACATCCGGGCTGGGTCCCTGCGCGTGGCTGGGGCAGCTGGGGATGCCCAAGTGCCTGGATGAGCAAACCTGCTGCGGGCACTTGGATCTCTCCGCCTTGCCTTGCAATGTCTCTTTTGAAAACAACACCCACAGAAGTGAAATCTGGCACCGTGGTGAATCGCGAGGTCTTTTCCCTCAAGAAGTGGTTCCGTTTGCTCTTGTGCTCCAGCACAAGGAAGGAGATGCTGGCTCTGGAGCAGGGAACTTCAGGTGCCTGTCGAAATGGCAGACGAGGGCATGTGCTGGAGTCTTCTGGGGAGCTGCATTGATCAGATGGGAGTTTAGTGCCCATTTTGGATGCGGGAAAAGGGGATGCCCTCAATCAAGGGGTGCATAGCAAAGCAGATAAGAGCATCATGTCATTTCTCTGCCAGCTGAGAAGGACAAAGCTATTGATGGGCTTGCCGTGTTTCATTAAAGCTGTGTTCAGCAGCAGCAATATCCAGGACTTAGTTAAAAACCTGTTGTTCTGGTAAATGGCTTGCCTTGTGCTCACTTTTCTTCCCCTCTGATGGTCTTGAGTAAGACAAGAGAAAACCCAAAAAGAATTGCTGGCCAGTGCAAAATACTTTCTGAAGCAAGGTGATTACAAAATAACCTTGTTGTATAAGGTTACAACCGCGGTTGTGGCTGTTTAACACCTAGCTGTGCGGAGAGCAGCAGGGTCCTGGGCTGAGCTGGGCTGCAAGCCCTGATCCCAGTCACCAAGTCACTGCAACTCACTGAGCCAGCAGGGAATTTCATGAGAGTGATAGGACTTGCTGTCGCTTTTCCTCCATCGAGTTCCTGGGTGCTTTACACTTTGCTTTCCTGCAGTACTTTTCTACTTCTACCTTAGCTGTGTTCAAGCCATCATTCTGTTGAATTCAAAACCATTCTCTCCTCAATTTTACACCCTTCCTAGGGGATTTGCCTTAGTTCTGCCTCTAATATACAAGTTACTTTTTTTGGATGCATTTGCTGAGCTATCCTCCTCCAGACTATGAATTTCTGATTAAATACTCCTATATATCAACAGCTTTGCAAATGAAATAGGTGCAAAATATTACTTTTTTTAATTTATTTTACTTGACAGGTTTTGGGTTCTGTGAATGGGGTCTGCTTCTTGCAGAGTTTGCTTAATAGCTTCTCCAAATGATATTTTATTAAAATATTTGGAGTTTTAAATTTACTCCTGTTCTTTTTGACATGTTGCATCTTACTTTAAAGGGCCTATGAAACACGACCTCAGAGCTCTTCGGAAACTCTCCTGTCTTTCATTTATCGTTTTCACAGTTGTGAGCTTCCTTCTGGTTTTTTTTTTTTTTTTTCATCAGAGAGAAGTTTGGCCAACAAACATGTTCTGAAAGACATGTTTATCTTTAAGAAAAAACCCGACAGCGACCAAACAAGCAGGCAGCCGCACCCATCCAGCAGTATGATTTCTTATCTTGGAGCTTGACTCATAATTCTGATGGCTTCTTACCCTTATTGGGTTTTTTGAAAAGAAAGTAGTTTTCTTAGCTATTCCCCTGGGTGCCACACTGGAGAGCACTGCACTTCTGTAATTTTTTTTTCTCATGCCCTCCTCTCTCTTTTACATCACCCTGAGCTGCAGAACCCCAAAATCTTACCCTAGGCTTCTCTTTTTTTTTTTTTTTTTTCTGATATGGAGAAAACAAGGAGATGCTTGAGAGTATCTCCTGCTGAGGAATCTCATCTTCAATACGCGACAGTGTTTCACCAGCTTGGCTTTGCTAAGTATCAGGCTGACTGTGGAGCTGGAAAATATGTTTCATGCTGTGTTTTGCATAGATGCTCTCAGATGTGAGGTTTCACTGCCTGGGTGTTACATGTGTTTTTCCTGTCATGGGGCAGTCTGCCTCTGAATTGTGTTGCTGGGAGCTCCTGGCAGAGCAAATGCAGGGGCAGGGGAAACAGGGGCCTGTTTTCAGCCTTGCTTCGTCAACCCCAGCCACAGCCCTCCCTCATTTGTGCCTTGTTTGGTTTAATAACAGGGTTGTACAGCAGCTTTTCCCACAGCAAAACCTCTTTTCTCCTCTTCTTTAGAATTAAAATTGCACCAAAGAATGCGTGTTAAGGTGGACTTTGAAACTCAAAGCTTGTCAGTCCTTCACAGTCACACTGGAGTAATTCCTGTGCTTTCCTCTCCTTCATTTTAATTACAGGGGAGAGTAGTTCAGCTCTCACAGCTCAAGCTGTTGGAAGGACACATCTATGCTCTGCAAATAAACTTTGTCCTTGCTTTCCCCTTTCTATCTTCCACTTGCTCTGGCAGAGCTGTGCTCCTGAACTATGCTGGCAAGCATTGTTCAGGTTTTGGAGGATCTCTGTTTTCTCCTTGTGCTCCCTCCACACTGAGATTAGAGAAGTCTGCTTGCAGGTGACTGGGAATATACCACCTAAAGAAGCCTACAGCTGCTCTGTGTGAAGAACAGCCCCCACAGATGCTGAAGTTGCAGAGCTATCAGTGCAGCTTTTTGGGAGGGTTGCTTGCTGCATCCCCTTGGGCTTTTGGCAGCCCAGGACCTCTCAGCTGTCCATTTTACTGGGTAGTGCAGGAGTTCTTTAGGGTCTGGCTCATGCCAGATTGCTCAGCATGGCACTGCAAGAGCTGCTGTGTGGTGGAAGGCAGATTTCTAGAATGTGCAAGGTACTCTGGGGTGCTGAGGGGTAGCAATCTCGGCTTTGTTACCATACACCTCCCTGTTTGAAGTAGCAGTGGGTATTTCTGAAACAAGTATTCAGAGTGGAGTGCTTGCTCTGGTTTTCAAGGTGGATGGGTGCTCTGCGTAGCTGTGGGTTTGCTTTGGCACCCTCAGCGTGAGGTATTTGTAGCGGGACCAGTGTAGATTGTCCCCCGTACGTATGTGCTCGAGTGCCAGCCACGCTTGCCGGCTCCGCATCCCGCCGGCTTGCTCCTGCGCGTGCCATCCCCCTCTGCACTGCAGAAGAGCTAAATCGGGGTTGGAAGAAAGCTGGCAAGAAGCCTTGGTGTTCCTAGAAAGATATTGATTGCCCTGGACAGTTCGGGGTTGTTCCTTTTGTTTCCCCGGCTCTCGTCACGGGGTCGGGCTCGTTCGGGCAGCAGCTCGCTGGAGGACGGAGAAACAGTGCCGGCTTTGCGGGCTGAGGCTGGAGCGGAGCCATCCCAGCCCGCCTCTCTCAAGTGTTAAGTCTGAAGCAGCCTGCCTGGTAATTCCATTAATGAGAGCCTACTGCCAGAGAGATAAATGTAATTCCAGGGTAAAGCTGACGCTCGGGCTCAAACAGAGAGGATTTGCTGGTTCTCCCGGGTGCACTGCTCTGAGTAATGTACTCCAGTATTACCTACAGATGGTGTTTAAAGTCTACATGTCACTGCAAAGACTGGGCAGTGATAAAAAAAAATGCTGCTAAATTTTTGTGTGAGGAAATCCTTAGCTCCAGAGCATAGCTCTCTCTTTGCAATGGGCTTTACCGGGAATAAAAGTTTCCTGCTTACCTCCTGACATGCAGGATGGCACCATGCTAAGCAGCCAGCTGATCCAGGAGACAGCTTGCACGAGCTATAGCCAGAACAAACTCTCTGTGTATAATCAATGCAGAACAGAAATTATATACCCCGTGTGTGTCACACCAGAAAGCTTGCAAGCACCTCAGAGCCAGCCACCACAATTGCAAGTAGCACAAGCTTCCCTACATTTTTGGCGATGTGCTCTATGCTTGAATTCAGAGTTTGCTGTCCTGTTGAGCTGTTTTCTCAGTTATTTTTTTAATTTTTTTTTTTTTATTTCTCACTTTTCTTAGTTTGATTTGCAGATGACATCTTCCTCTTTGCAGTTTTGTAATACCTTTGTGGCACCATCATTGAGTCTTCTGTTGAAAAGGAATGGCTAATTGGGATATTTTTACCTCTCCTTGTGGCTTGGATCCTGGAAATCAAACACAGGAGCCAGCACCATTCAACTTTCTGCAGAGGAACTTCCCATGCTACAGGCAGCAGCCAAGCAGTTGTGTCCAGCAGGGTGGGAGCTCACAGTGCCAGTGAGCCCCAGTGCTGTGGTACCCCAAAATTCAAGCAAACAAATAACTTGCCTCATCTTTTGGAGCTCAGTGAAGGATTTTTCTTGTGGAAAACTACTTGTCATCAGTCCAAGGTGGGGGAAAAAGGTCCATGAAGAGGAAGCAGCTGCTGGGGATGCTCAGGCCCTCATGTACCCCCATCACTCCAGCTTTGCCTGGGTGTCCATCAGTACACATATGATCTTCTTAGTAGGACTTGGGTCCCTGCTGGCATCCTGACAGCAGAAGTAAAGCCAGCTTGCTCAAAATGCATGTTTGTTGGTGTATTCAGCAGCTTGCCAGTGCCTCCTGCTGTAAGGGGTATGGGGGAGAGTGGCTCATCTAGCAAAGTGAGGTGTGTGCTTTGCCGGTGGTCTAGCAGCAGCTGGGACAGCCAGCCTAAGTCTGCAGCTTGCTGCTGCATCTCTTACCTCTCTTTGCTGCTGTATGCAGACATACCTCCCTTCTTCATGCACATGCTATGGGCCAATTCACTCAACAGAAATCAGGATCAAAAGCAGATTGTCTTAACTTTTTAAATCTCCTGCCTCCCCTTGCCTTCAGTTTTGTTCATTAGTCAGTGAGGGTTATGCATGTGAGAGCCACATCTGCCACTCACCACCGCAGTGACAGGATGTTGGGGGGATGCAGTACCAGTCCGAGCTACTGCTGTTGCTTAAAAAAAAAACCTTCTGTTTGCATCATAGCTGACTACACAAGTTTTAGTTTATTAATGTGGTTTTCTCACCCCAAGTTAAAATTTTTGAGTGTCTCCTTTCCTTCTTTTAAAGCTCTGCCATCTGATTTGGGCTTGAGTGGAGCAAGGTTGCACTGATAGTGAGTTGTGTGTCTTGTCAAACATTTCAATTCAGAGTAGATGAAGGAGCAGGTAGGAAAAAGATCTGCATATTTAGAAGTTCTGTTTCTTGAAAAAGTATCTCTGTGGTGTCTTGTTCTTACAAGTGTCTTGTATCTCTCCTCCCTCCCCCTTCAGTTCCATGAGTCAAAAGTGATCATGAGAGTCTTGATATATGATTGGGGGGGACTTGCCAGGAAGGATATAACATGTTTGTTCCTCTGGTGGTAACAAAGTGGCTCAGAAGTGTTACCTGTGCTGTTGCTGCTGCTTATGATGCTAACCAGATGAAGTTACTGAAATTACTTCAAGGCCTCACTATTTGCTTTGCTCCCTGACTTGCTGCATGAGTTTTGCAGGGAAACCTGTATCTGACCTGCAAGGCATTGATTGATTTGTTTGATGGCTCTTGTGGCCTAGGTACACAGTTGAGCCACCTTGCTGCTGCTACAGTCTGGGTAGCCTGGCACTGGATTTTTTCTTTCCCAACATATTTTTGAGGCGCAGCTGCATTCCCATCAGGTTTGCTGCAGAGCTGACCAGGCTGATGGTAGCTGTCATGGACAAACACCTGCCACTCAGTTGCCTTGGATAAAGGGCTAGTAGAACCATCACTTGACCTCCCAGAGATGCGCTAAATGACTGAACGGAGATGCACTAAAGGCTGAACAGAGCCTCATACATTGTCCCTCTGCCTGCCTTGAGTTTATGACGTAAATCCCAGGGCAGGCTTGGCAGGGGTGACCTGATGGCTGTGCTTTGATACCTCTGTGTGCTGAAGAGATCTGGCTGGAGTCTGCTCAGGGTTTCCCATGCGGAGAGAGAAAGATGCCATGAGGTACAGCAGGTGGAATTTTGAGTTGAATTTGGAGTGGGAAGGGGGCATATGTAACATATAGCTGAGAAAACCAATAAGCTTCACAAGACCTTAACCACTGAAGGGGCTGAACTTGCATCCAGTTGATGTGTTTAAAATGTGATTAGTCACCTCCTAAAGTAGGATGCTGTAATCCAGTTTCTGTGGAAAAAATTGCACCATACATGTGTCAATACAAGGGGTGGACTCAGCTCAGTAAGTGTGTGTGTGCTTTCAGGCTTGGTTTATAACTCCCTTCAGATTCTGGCCCTCTACAGACTTGTGAGAACTCAGGGAATTTTCTTTCCTGCAGCATTGCCCTTGCCATGCTTCTAACATCCAAAGGTCTGGATGGAAATCGTTGTCATCTTGTCCTCTTATGTGCCAGCACTCAGCCTGATGGCAGACAGAGGCTCCATGGCAGCCAGAGCTGTTTCCTCCAGCAGACTGGAGGGAACAGGAGGGAGAAGGGACAGGGGGTGTCTCTGCCCCTTTTTTTGGCAGTGTTGTCAGCCTCCTGTGTGTCCAAGGAAATAGTAGTTTTTCAAGATTTTTGTCTGGATTTTACAGAGATCTCTTCCCTTACTGCTTTCCTGCCTTAGGCACGGATGTCAGCTGGATCTCCACTGACCTCTTCCTGTGCCATATCCAAGCAGATCAGTCCTTGGGAGACTGCACATCACCTACAGCAGGGTGCTGGATCTGGCATGGGGGCAGCTGAATGGACAGAGCGGTCCATCCCATAGGAGGCTGGGCAGGAGGGGTAATTGCCCCTGGGAAATGCATCCCTGATCTTTAGTTTGTGGCTCAACCAGTGTTTCTATTCCATATTCTCCAACTGCTAGAAGTGGCAGACTGAAATGAAAAGATTGCGTTAGCCAGTATCGTGCCAGAGCTCAGAGAGAATGAATTTAGCTGTTTTTGTTTGATTTCAAGAAATTGCATTAAAATGAGCAGAGAGCCTGTGTACTGGAGGCTGCTTCCGCTGCAGACATCTGCTTGCAAAACTGCGTTGCAGAGCGATTCCTGCTGGTGCTGCAAAGCCGGTGGGGAAAGCAGAGCTGTGGCATAGGCCAGGAGACCTCTGTGGAGGTGCAGCCGAAGGGCTCGGCTCGCTTGATTGCTTTGGCAGCTGGTCTCTACTTATAAACAGGTGTGGGCATTGCTTCCATCTTACTGGTGATCACTGGTTTCTTGGTGAGTGCAATGAGCTGCTTTTCCCTGCAAGCTGAGGAGCCGTGCTCTGCCCCAAGTCCTTGCTGCTGGGAGGTGGCATGCACGCAATTGGAAGGTCCCCAGCATGAATGTCGGACGTGCGATATGATGACTCCTGTGTCCTGCCTCACATCAGCTTTGTGGCTAAAACACTTGGTGGTTACACCAAGCTGCAGCTGACTTCTGAAGCTCTTCTCGGTAAAAATTGACCTGAATTGATCTGTTGTGGTTTGCTTATTTTTTTTTAAACTAAGATGAATTTCTGCAGAAGTGAAAGCTTAAGCTTTACTACAAAGTCCATGATTTTCTTAAGGATGCTTTGGAATGTTGTGGGGGTGTGCATGTGGTCTGCATGGTAACGGTTATCAGGAAAACTGGGAATGGGTCAGTTGGACGTGTGTAGCTGTTAATTGATTTTAATGCCATGGAAACTCAGTTTGAGTAACTTGGTGCTTTTTCTGGCGGGGGAAAGAAAGAGCTGTTAAGTGGAGGGGCAGCTCTAGGTATTTCTGTGAAAGGTGTTTAAAGGAGGCTTGAATGTGGGTTTTTGAACTGTGCTTGTCTGTTCGTGTTGAGAGTTGGCAGAGTCGGTGGTTTGAGTGGGTGCACGCAGCAACCATCGAAGGCAAGGCTTGCCTGGGGGCCCTGGGCAGGAGCCTGTGTGACTAATGCTGTGTAACTCAGAAAAACAAGGCAGGATTAGCTCTGCCTTCTTCCCCTCTGTAAGGAGCTAGTGGTGGGGAGCTCCATCAGACTGCTGCTGGGATCCTTGGATGGGACCTCTGGGCAAGCTGATGGATCAGCTCCCTCCACTCAGTGCAGCTTTGTGGCATGTACTTTTTAGGTGGGGACTGTGCCTCTTGCTGGTTTTGGAGGTGAGTTGACTGGCTGGGATGTGAAGGCTTGTGCTGGCAGGTCCTCTGATAGATACCCTGAGTTGCACCTGCATCTGCTGCAACCCCTCCATCCACACCTGTGCCAGAGGAGAAGCAGGGTGGGGCTGGACAGGGCACATGCCTCCCGGTGCTGGGGACAAGCCAGCCTGTGGGGACCATGCAGGGCTGTGTTGTGCTCCTCTCTCCACACTCCTGGTGCTGTTGAAGGTGGTCACATGTCAGGATGAAGGTCTGGCTTAGAGTTTCAGCCTGTGCTTCTACTTTTCCATCATTATTTTCCAGGGTTTCTCTGCAAGGAATTGGAAAATTCCCTCTATGGGCTGCTGTGACAGCCTTAGAAATATCCAGATGGATTTGAACTTTGGTGCTGCAAAGGGCTTTGCGTATTTATTTTCGGCTTCCTGCTGTCTGCTTTGCTTAAGAGCTTTTGCTAGATTCCCTGCATATGCTTGTCTGTGCCCCTCTGCTCCTGGAAACCATTTGAGAACACCCTTCAGGCTAAACACCCCTCTCCCCCGAAAGTATCCCCAAACCTCTTGGAGGAATTTTTTTTTACCACTGTGCCTTGGTAAGCTGCAAGGCTTGCATTGCTGTGGTGTGTTGCTGTTTGGAGACCTCAGAGAGGAAGTCACCAGGCTGTTATGAATGGGTCTTTAGAAAAGTGAGTGACTGAGCATGCTCAGCAGTGAACGGAGCTGTTAAAACTATTTTACATGACTTACCCCTGTGCAAAGACAAAGATATGATGGGTTGAAGCTTCATCTAGGTTTCCACATGTACCACTGTGCCATCTTTCTGAGGTCATGCTTCTCATCAGCTTTAGCTGATCTTAGGCTGTTCTCCTGCCAGAAAATTCTTCCCCTTTATTTTCTTATTTCTGGGATGGCTTCCAGCTGGATCAAGCAAATGATGGTTGCTACCTCAAGGGTAGAGATGACTGGGATGTGTAGAAGCAGGAGGAGGGAAAAGGCAGGACTGTCTGTTGTGGCAGCAGAGGGTAGTTTCGGATCACTTAACCTGATGAGCATGTGGGAGTGAGCATGGCTTGCTGAAGGGCAGCTGTGTAGCCCCTGGTAGAACATGTCCTGCTTCTACTCCAGTTCTCTTCCTTGTAAAAGGGTGGTAAGGATTGCCAAGTGTGTTAGTATTTCTGGGAGGCTGCAGTGTTGGTAGAGTCCTTTGTGGGCTACTGCTGACTGGTGGCTTTGTGTCCATGCTGCAAGTTTGGCTTCCCAGTTAATCCAGGGGAGATTTCCCTCATGGAGGACTTTGGGCACAGCTTTTAAATAAAACTTTCTGAATGTATCAAGGAGAATATTAGATTGAATATAAGGGAGAAGTTTTCCGTGATGAGGGTGGTGAGGCACTGGAACATGTTGCCCCCAGAAGCTGTGCATGGCCCATCTTTGGAAGCGCTCAAGGACAGGTTGGATGGAGCTTTGAGCAATGTGGTCTGGTGGAAGGTTTCCACCCATGGTCTCTGCCCATGGCAGAGGACTGAACTATATTATATTTAAGAGGTCCCTTCCAGCCCAAATCACTCAGTGTTTCTATGATTTCTCTGCTTAAATATACAGCAGATCAGGGCCTGATGTGTTAGTGCCTCTCTGGGAGGGACAAATTCTGCTCTCGTTTTCTACTCTAGCCATTAGGCTGGGGATAGGTCTATCTTCCCGACTTGCTACAAACCTTTATCTGACCTTTCTCAGGCTGAAAAGACATTGTGTTAGGTGCTTGTTGCAAGTATGTTAGCACCTTGAGGATGACTTCTTAGGGCCTGGTGACTGGGCAGCTGGCATGGCTGTGGCAGCACTCTGCTGCTGAGGACTGAGGAGATCATCACATGTGCAAAGGGGGCATTTTCCTCCTAAAAGCAGCACACTTGGCCTTGATGTTGACTATGGGGGACCAGAGCTGTTTGTCTGAGCTGGAAAGTGCTGATGTCAGAAGATCATCACAGGATGGGGGGAGAAAATTAGCATAAGCCTCTTAGAGAAAACTTAATTATTCCTCAGATTTGTCAGGAAATGCCCATCTCCCTGTTTAGGTTTCAGAGTAGGGTTTCTTTTATGGTGAGTGTATCTGCTTGTGATGGGAACATTAGCAAAGCTGCACATTTAAGCTTGGGGTCTAGCAGGTCCTCCAAGATCATTTTGGCCAATGCCACTCTTCTCTTTTTACTGCTTCTGGTGGGGCAGACTTCTGACATTCCTGCTATGCAGAATTGCCCTATTTCTCTGCCCATCGTTTTTATTGTGCGCTTCACTCCTGATCTGGAGATGCTTCCTTCTCCCTTTGTAGTCACACAGTATCAGTCAGTCTTCTGCTGGCTTGCTTCATAACCTGTTTATAAACTCTGGTGTATCTTTGTTTGCTGCATTAGATGAAATAAAAGGTTACCGTGTTTCTGCAGCACTGCTTCAGTCTACAACAAGCAATGAGTCATCTTGTCTTGGCCAAGGACAGACAGGGTCTGCTGGGGTGGTGACACTGAGAAATGCATATTTTGATGGACAAGTTGGAGCTGCAGGAAGGCAGCAGAGAAGCTCAGCTGTCATTAATGTGTCATCTATGCTCTGCATTGCTTGGAGCCTGGTTGTGTCTTGGGGAGGAGCAGCCCTGGGACGAGTGACTCTGCTGGGCACTGCAAGAAGGAAGTTTGGGAACCAAGTGGGAGGCTGGGCAGTCTGATTCTCTGGCACTCAGCTGTGTTTCCACTATATTTGGCTGCTGCGGGACAAAATGCTTTGTCTGAGAGCTGCAGTTGCTTTGGGAAGGCAAGCCAGGCCACCTTCATATGGCTTTGATTAAATCCAGCAGCACTTAAGCAAGCTTCAGGCATCTCTTTTTGCCTTGCTCGGCAGTACTGGGAGGCAAGGACTGAACTTTGCCAGTGATGTTTCTGCAGTGTTGTCTAAGAGTAGGAATCGTGTTGAGAAAGTTGTTAAAGGGAAAAAGAAGGAGGAAGGGAGAAAGGAGGAAGGGAGAAAAGGGTGTCTGGTTATCTGACATGTTGATACTCCTCATGTGCTGAGCCCTGGTGTAGGCATGGGTCAATGCCAGTGCAAATGAAGCCCTCCTTCAGATTTACGCCAAATGAAGTTAAGATACAAATTTCCATGCTTTCTGTACCTTTATACATAACCTGCCACTGAAGATTATTGGCCAGGTCCTCTTATTTCTGCCCTTGTGGAACTGGTGAACTGTTGCGGTGGGTGGGTGGTAGGTGCTGCTACCTTCCGGAAGCATCTCTGTAATGGAGTTGCTTTGGAGTGCCACACACGCCCACAGTCACACCCTGACACGGACAGCTCCTGAAAAGGTCAATAGCAAAGAGGCAGGAAGGGTCTTCATATGGTATTCCACGGGATGAGTTTATTCTAGCCACATGAAGGGAACCAGGGAGGACCCAAGAACAATGGAGGGTCCAGGTTTAAGTAGAGGGGGAGGTAGGGGCGGAGAGAGCATCAGGGGCCAATGATTCGGGGGCACGGGGGCGGTACAGAGGCGGAGCTAGGGTATGGGAGCCAACAGGGGAACAGAGGGGGAGTGGCTGAGGAACAGGGGCCAATAGGGAAGCAGGGAAGGGAGAATTTCTAGGGCTGGGACATATATGGGAGAAAGGGGCAGGGAGGCCAATGGGCCAACTGGGGAAGCAGAACTGGTATACATTAACATAATGGCACAAAGTAGCTTGGGAGAAGCCTTTTCTATCTCCCTAACCTGGGGGTATCTCTGGGCTTGGGGTCTGTCTCTCTACTGGACTCTCTTGTTCCCTTGCCCAGTAGGCCCACCAGCCTCCACACTGAGCAGTGCTCATTTACTGGTTCAGAGGAACAATAGAAGACCCTCCTGGAGATACATAACAGGAGTAAATGGCTCTTGTGTTTTGGCTAATGTAGAGCAACAGGGCAATGGAAAATTTGTGATTGAGGCTGAAGTCCAAGGTCTGTGCTGTGGTGTTGTGGCCTTCACCATTGTTTTCATCCTTAGAAATGCCTTCAGCCGTTCCATAATGGGAGAGGAGAAAGGGGAAAATGAGTGAGGGGGACCCATGAATGGATTTTTCTCAGTTCTTTAAGTACCAGCTGGCAATGACAGGTCTCTGAATCACCTGCAGAGCCTGGGGAAACAAATGAGTCTATCTTTCTCAGTCCAAGGTAAACTGATGTGCTGCATGAGTGAGTTTTCTCACAGTACATAATGAGGTCTGATTGGCAGGAAGTACATGAGACATTGTCAGGCTGGTTCTGTACCTTCCTCTTGCTGGTTTGGTGTTTTGACTAGAGGTGTTGTCTCACTGTTTCCTTACCTCCCTCAGCTTACAGATCCTCTCTGTGTTACAGTGTGTTTGAGGATGGTCTCTCATCCATCATGTTCCTTGCTATCCCCAAACAATAGCACAAACAGGACAGGAAAAGTAAAATTATATTGGATGTGGTGACCTTTGCTTCAGTTGTATAATCAGAAAAACATCTCCTTATGGCTGCTTAGAATTGTTTCCAGTAAAACATTTTTGCTCTCTTTTCTCTGCCATGCAGCACTTTGCTTGAAGTGAGGTGTTTTTGCAGCCTGCAGAGGTGACTTCTGTCACAGCCCTTGCTCAGTGCTGGCTAAGTGTCTTTTGTGTGACTAAGGTACAAAAGCTTTATATGGCAATCAGTGGAAAATATAAAGCCATTTGTATTATGAAACTATAATGATGATGAAGAAAAAAAGGAAGCAGCCTGGCTCTGACATCATGTGTTATTTGTCTCTTCTGCAATCTAGAAGAAATAGCACAGGTGCTGTGGAGCAGATCAGCAGCATCTCAGGGAGCGCAGTAGGGGCGTTGCAGGTGATCCCTTCCATCCCATTTACCAGCTTCTTTTCTACCCCTGTGCATAGATGTTATCTTTAGTGCATTGGATGTTGAGGAGGTTTTACTGGATGAACAGCCCTGGTTTTGGACTCATTATCTTGCCTTTTACTTTGGCTTCCTTCTGTGATTTTGGAAAAGTCCCCTGACAGCCTCATGCCACGTACCTCTGATATGGTGCCAGGGCTAGACAGGAGTGTGTTCAGGGCCAGGATTTAACACCCTGCTGATTCTTGCGAGATTGCTTTGGCATCCTTCCCTTTCACCGGCCAGCTCTTACTAATGTCACTAATTACTATTCTCTCTAATGCTTACAGGGTTTGCCAGTTCCTGTATGCTGATGGGAATTGTGTTGTGGCTCCTTGTCAGTGCTATAGGAGAAGCTGATGCTCTGAACAGGTATGTTTGTCATGTTCCTGGCGAGGGGAAGAGGGGCTATATATGGCCAGGGGTGAAATGTGTGCAAGGTTTGCCTGATGGGTGTGGAATAGATCTTGTAGTGTGGACTTCTCTGCAGTGAATAGTTATTTTTTCCATCCAGAGGTTTTGAGAAAACACCCAGGCAGAAGATAAGGTTTGCATTTAGCCTTGCTGACAGCCCTCTGAGGAGCGGGCTGGAAAACAGTGTCGCTGCAGAGGCCATGCTCCTTGCTAACACAGGCACTGCCTTTTCCTTCCCGGAGCACCAGCTGGGGAATCCCAGCCGAGCTCGCGGCTGCGCAGGCGGCTGCTGCGCCCCCCTGCTCAGCTGGCCTTTGGCAGCTCCCCCGTGGTGTGTGTCCGCCTGCGTCCTGAGCGGGGTGGGAGGGAGCTGTGTGCGTGTTGGTATCCAACCATGAACAAATCTGCTGTTGTTTTCTTAATGTATGGCAAGAACAGCCTGTAGCAGCTTATACCTCCCTGGATAATTACTGCTCTGCTCTGCCACTGATTGCTCTCAGGAGCAGTGGAATACTGCCTCCCCTGCGCTGCCCTGTGCATCCTTTTGCCTAAGTTATTTGGTTTGTTATTGCTTAAAGGCATCAGTGCTTAAATGAAAAATCTAATCTGCTCTCTTTGCAACTGTTTGACATTCTAAGTGCATTGCCTGAGTCGTTTGAAGTCCCTGAGATGCCAAACATGCTTTCAGTGATGCCCCTCGCTGTGCTACTAGCAGGTCTGCTGGCACCTCAATTTCAATTTCCGCATTACTTTGAGGAGGGGAAAATAGAGGGCTGGGTTGCAGTCTACTATTTTATTATCTTGAATTGTGTTCCCAGCTGATCTGAGCTGGGAATTGGAATCTCACTCCAATTCCAGTGTGCAACCACTGGAATTGGAGTGGAATATTTTGCCATCTGTGGTTGCCTGGGGGAGGTCTGAAAAGCGGGTGGGTGATCCTGCCGTAGGAGTGTTAATGGACAAGGAGAGTTGGCCTGGCACGCTGAGCTCAAACCTTCAACTTGTCCTAAGAGCAAAAGAAGCTCCTTCTGCAAGCGTCCATCCCTGATGGGTCTCATCAAAAGGGCATTGCCTTGCATTTAGCTTCCCTGAACAGCCCATTTGATTGTATAAAGATATAACCATAACTTGCTGCATAAAGCTTTCTTGATCCCTAAAAAAGTGAAATGGATTCATTATGGAAAGAGATCTTTCTTGAAAACCTGGTTCATCCGGGACTGTCTGGGCGATGCCACAGATGTGCTGGAGGAGTAGGAGTCAGGGTGGAGCTGTTTCCACCTTATTCTCCTGTATTTCCCAGGGTTTATCACAGCATGCAAGCAAACGTGCCCTCCACTTTTGAGCTGAAAGTAGAGCTGATTAGTAGAGCACTGCTTGTGTTTCCCATGCCAGCCTTCTCCTTATGCTTTCCTTTCCTTCAATTAATTGTATAGTGTAAAAAGGCGTCTTCTTAAAGGGAACACCACAATAAGAAGGGGAACAGCAAAGGTAGGAGTGCCTCCATTTGCTAGCAAGCTGTTGCAGGTGTGTCTGAGTTGGGGGAGCCAGCACTGAGTCAGTGTCCCAGACTCCCGGTGACTCAGGTGGCAAAATCCCAGGTCATTCCCTTCTCATGCCTGAATTGCAGTGAATTTCCTGTAACAAACTTTCATCTTCTGTAGTGACCACGTTGGGAATGCGGTGCCATCCTCTCCCTCCCTTATGGGTTATGACCAGCTTGGTTCACTGAGGATGAAGGCAAGTGGTGGTGGTGGCACTTCTCTTCCTGCCACCACAGGTGGAAAGTTGATTTATCTTAGCACCCTCAACCCTACCTCTCTCCTTTTTTTAATCCTCCTTGTTTTTTTTATTAAGATGGGATAAGTCACAGGAGTTGCAGGTGTCTGTTTAGCTTGAGGAGATTCTTATGCAAATCTGGCGGCTGTGTTCTCCTGGCAGATCTGCTTTGCATGCATTATCCCCTACTTCATTGTACTGGAAGGAGATCTATTTTCTGAAACATGGTTTATTTTTAGTCAAGACTTTCCCTGTCTTAACTGGCAAAGGTTCAGCATTTGCAGCAGGATTTGTAGAAGAAGCAATTTTGCCAAATCTTCGGATTGGGGGAAGGGAGAGGAAATGTTATATTAGCTAGCAAAAAAGCTAAATGCTGACTTGAAAAATATCTTAGGACACTGTTGTGAGAGCATAAGGGTTGGGTAATGCAAGTTGAGAATAGCGTTGTGTTGCTGCAGTGGATAACTCAGTCTGGGTTGCTCTTGCTTTTCCTTGTGATGGTTGCCACAGAGGTAAACCAGCAGTGGGTGGGAAGTGCTGCTCAGGGGCAGGTGGTCAATGAGCTAACCTTTTGGCCTAGCCCTGAGCAGTGAATTAGCAAAGTCACCTTAACCACAGCGTCCATGGGAAAAGTTCTGTCCCTGCAGTGCATTGCACTGTCCTATTGCTCCTGCGTTTGGGGCTGCTGGAAGCTCATTGAGGGTTGAACTTTTTGATGATATGGGGTGTACCATGCCTGTGTTTGAGTACCATTGTTAGATACCCTGAAATGAATAGGGTGGCACAAGGGATGTCCTGGGGCAGTGCTGCAGCTGTCTTCTCCTCTCTTCCCCAGCTGCTGCTCCAGGGACAAACTGTCTTCACATGCCTCATTGCTTTCGCCAACTGCTTCTAACCACTCTGGGCCTTGCACTAATTTCTCACATGAGCAGCAACCTTGCAGGGGTGCAGGGATATTTTCTTCTTGGTCTTGCATCTCCTCAGATGTTTCCACTCCTTTTGCAGAGTCATCTTTCTTACAATAAGCTGGTAGTGCTGCAAGCACCAGACATTTGAGAATGACATCAGAAAGTGGATGACTGTGTCCAAAGCCTTTGGTACTTACTCCTCTGAAAAAATGAGAGTTGATTCCACATATGGGCATGTAAATGATTTGTTTCCTGCTGTGGGTTAACTCCTGCTGTTCACTTTATATTTCTTTTTTCCCCCTCTCCCACCAGTAGATAATTGTACAGCAACTTTGTCATGGTTCCATTAAGAAAACAAAGAGAAATCCTTCAGTTCCAATTTACTTCTGAATGTTTGGAAACCAGAAAAAAGAGAGGAAGTAACACTAGGAATTTAGGTGTATTCTGCATTTGGTTCAAGTGAGTACGTGTTGCCTGCAGGCAACAGACCTGTACCTTTGTGAAAGGATTGGGAGTGAAACAAAATTTTCAGTGCTGTTTCAGTCATTGGGGTAGAAGCACCTTGAGAATCAAGGTAGGAGCACTCATCAACTGCTTAGAGCAGTAATCTTCCTGAAGGAATTAATCTAATTTAACCTGATAAAAGAATTTATGCAGTGGGGGAAGTCTCCACCATTTCCTGCCAAGCTTCCTGAGAAAACTAGGAAAAAATAAGTGCCAAAATGACAGTTTTCTCTCTGTGGGGGAGGGGGCTTATGTCTTCCTAAGATCTGTTATTATCTTTCTGTTAAAACCCATCTGTATTAGCTGGCAAATCAGGATAGTTTTAACTATTTAATTTTTCCTAGTTCCCTGGGGACTTCCTAGTTGCAAACCTATTTGCAAATCCTCTGTCCATGTGGGATGTAGATGATCTCATGTGCCCCAGTGTTGATGCAGCAGTTGGCCCCATGCTTGCCATATATCTGATGGCCTGTGGTTGTATAGACTTTATAAGTTTGAAGCTTTTCCTTAGGGAAAGTTTGTGGGTGGTTGGGTTTTGTGGTTTTTCCTTACATTGCTAATTATTTCAGGGAAACTCCTATCTTACTAGCGCTTTCTCCCCAAAAGCACTTCTCTTCCTCTCTGTCTCTTGCCCTCAGAGGCTGGAAGAACACTGATACGTTAGGAAAGCCAGTCTCTGCTTTAAATGGCCTTAAGCATGTCAATATTCAGCTCAGTTTCCTCTTACAGTGGCTTGCTACAAAATGAGCAGGAATCTCAGGGCATCCCTGGGTCAGCTTTTTTTCTAATGCTCAGGTTAAAGCTTAGGAGGGTTTTGTTCCAGACGGGTGAGTGTGTGGAGGAGGAGATGTCCACTTTGAGTTTTGAGTACTCTGATAGGAAAATATTTTTCTATCAGTGAACTTTTGCTGATATCACTGAACTATGCTTAAAGTATGTGGGCATATATTGTAATCTGCTGGCAAAGACACTGGAAATAGCTGTTCTGGGTTGGCCCAAAGTTGCATATAAACTGCTATGTCTGAATCAGGACCCTGTCTCCAGTGGTGTAAGAGGAGCTGCTCTGGAAGGAGCTAGATGGAGGCTGAACAGCCTAATTCAACATTCTATCTGCTGTAGCTTGACTGGCAGCCTTCAGCCCCAGATACTGGGGCAGTTGAGAAGCTGGATGTCTGTGGCTGAATGCTGGAACCCTCGTCTGCATGGGAGGGTGCAGCAGTGGGAATTCTGGCAGCCTCTGGCTTACCTGCAGCAAAGAATGGAGCTGACTTCAGACTGCTGTTTTTAAAACCTTGGTTTAGAGCAGGTGAGGAGTTCCGTGGGCATTCCATAGTTCCTGCTTACCCAGCTCTCCCAGCACAACTGTGCCAGTGCCAGTGTCTCTCAGCTTGGTTTCACAGGCCTCATGCAGCTCTCATGGAGGGTGAGCATTTGGTGACTGCAAGAATTGCTCCTTATCCCCAAAGGTGCCTCTGCTCTGCTTTGCTCTGTAATTACTTGCCACACATCATGTCCTCCCCAGCAGCTTTCACTGCACTTTTTAAAAGGGAAGATAAGGAACAGCGGACAGATGGACACCTGGGACGACTCCTGGTAGTGGGCAGGGGAGTGGTCTTAGCCCTGGTACTTGCATGCAGTGTACTCTCCAGGCAGATCCCACTGTGATTCTTGATGAAATTTCCCTTTTCTTGGCTGGCTCGTTGGAAAACCCTTTTCACTCCAAGTTTTGTTTGGAAAGAGAGACGCCCACACAGATGGCTGCTCTTCAGTTGTCATTCATGTTGGGATTTTTTATGTTCCTTTTTGCATTACCCTCAGGTGAAACCCAGGCTTGCCAAAAAAACATTTCCCAGAATTAGAAAGAAATTAAACACTAAGAATATTCTGCTGTATCTCTCTAAGCTGGGAATGCAGTGGGCTATCTCATATTTTATCGGTTCACAAGGGATTATGTTGCTTTTTCTTTTTGGCTGAGTTTCTGTGTAGTTCACTTGTTTGTTTTCCTCAGAGAAAAGGTACAGCTTTCATAAAGGGTGGTTTTGGCTATGTTTTGTTCCTTTCTTGAGACTGTCTGAGTGGTTCCACTTTTTCCAGACAAGTGCCAATGCTCTGCTTTGGAGTCCTGCTGGTCTCATCTGATAAGGGTTGGGGTGTTTTTTCCTCCTAAGTAGCTCTCAGAATTGCTGGATTGATAAATAATAAGTGTTTTTAGGTCTTTGAGATATTGTGACAGAGGGGAAGGGGAGGAGAACAATAGCGCTGCTGGAAAACATGGGTTTGGTGTGCTGGTGATTTAGGAAACTGAAGTTACAGCGTCTTGCTTGGACCCCTTGCTATGTTCCAGGATGCTGTGGATGGCACAGTCCATAAAACCTGAGTGGTCTTGCATTGCTTCTGGCCTTGCAGCTGTAGAGAAGAAGCAGAGTTAAGTCACAGGTGGCCAGTGTGCAGCTGTGGCTGGACTTCACTGTCTAAGTGGCCTGGAGGGGATGCTGGAGGGTCCTGCACCAGGGTACAGGAAGACGAGGCTGAGAAAAAAGGTGAAAATGGCAACCTGAAATGGCAAAGGTTTCTGTAGGTTTCTGGAATTGTGCCTTGCTGTCCATTTCTTTCTTTCATTATCTAACCCTGCAAAATTGCTGTGGCAGGGCTGGTGGTAGGCTTTGGGAGGCTGGAAAGATGCCAGTACAAGGAGGTGGCTAGTGTTTCCTTACAAGTGTATCAACTCATTCCTGAAATATGCATTTCTTCTAAAAAAAGAAAAATTTCTAGGGTAGCTGTTTTTGGGGGCTCCATGGCCATGCTTTGAGTGGAAATAAGACTGTCAAAGGGCTCTTCAGGACAGCAGGGCCAGGCACAAGCATAGCCTTCGATGATACTGATAGTGCTGCCATCAGCCCCATGTGTTTCCAGACCTCCATGTTGCAAGGTGAGGAGCACACCAAGGAGAATCACCATCCCCCAGGGATTTAGCAGATTGCATCTAAATCAAAGAGGATTTTTTTAAGGGATTGACAATCAATCCTCCTCTCCTTGTTTTTTGGCCTGGCATGGTGCCGGCAGCCCAGGTGTGGTGTCTGGGCTTGTCCCACATCCAGGTGGGAGCATTGGAGTGGGGAGGATCAGGAGGTGGAACCCTACATGGTGTGTGAGAGCCAGCAGCTGCCAAAACCCCTGTGCCAGTTTTCTGCTAAATGCAGTCCTGATTAAACTGGCTAGAAACCAAGCTTATGGGAGCCAGGATAAATGTCTCAACCATGGTGATTTTCTTTTTGGTCTTTATTTCCTGGCATGCAATTGCTGTAATTCTTCCGTGTTACTTTTATCATTCTTGATTTCTGAAAGTATGTTTTGCTTTTTTTTCTTCTTTTCCTGAGGGTTTTGGGCAGTGTTTTTCAAAGCTATTGTGGTGGGCATTTCCCCTTCTCTCTCAGAAGGAGCGTTCATTTTTGAATGAATAGCTCAGCATTGTTCGCATTGTCTTCCACTTCTTTGGGCTTTTTTCCCCTTTTGACTTTGACTAAAGCAGTGTCCTAAATACTTCTGGAGTCTTTTGGGTCACTTTGCAGAAAATATTTCTTTCCTGTTATAGAAAGCTTCATATTCAAAGCTCCAGGCAGGAAAGCTGTTTGCAGCACTCGCATTGGAGTTTCTGAAAGTGTGATTCTTGCCCAGCTTTTGCTTGGTTTTGGCCAGTTTCCGTTAAGATTGTGCTGAGTTCACCTTTGAGCAGGACTTTATAACCTTGTCGGAGTTGAGTTTCGTTGAAGCATTTCTGGTGACATAATAAACCTTGCTGCTGCTGGTTTCTACAGAGCATTGCACGTGTTAAATCTGTCCCACTCTTCCAGACCAATGCCTATTTTCAAACTTCCCCACTTCCCTGGAGAAATAACAGGTTATTAATAGGATCTTTCTGCATGTGTGATTACCAGGCTTGACACAGCTTTGCACCAAAGTCTCTCTTTACCTACATTGCACTCAGACACTGAACCCTGTGGTCAGCTTGGTGTACATCTGCAAACCTCCCTTGGTTTGTTCAGAGCATGATGATCTGGCTGTGTAAACACTTAGGTTTGCTTCCCTAATTTAAAATGAGTTGCAGTAAAGAATTTATCTGCTCAGGTTCTTATGGAACTAAATATTGTTTATTTGAAATTAGGGGTTTATTTGCATTTTTGGGGTTTCCCCCTTCCACTGCAGCAGCAGTGAACAGCTTTGGGTTATGTCAGCCCAGGCAGATGGTATTTGTGGCATAGCAGTGGTGTTCCCTAGGATGTGTCTGATTTCTTCCACTCTCTGGTCATGAGCATTGGTCTTGTTGAGGGGGCACAAGGTCTCCTGGCCTGTTGGGTACCAGGAGTCTGCTGATCCAGCTGTGAGAGGCTGTGATGAGCCAACTGCTTGGGGACAGGATGTGAGCTACCAACCACAGCAAGTCACTATGATCTTGTCATGCCACTCGTTACCATGACCTTGAAGCGTTTGCAGTGTGTGATCTGATGCTCAGGAAATAGGTTTCCTGAGTGGTAACTGTCTGAACGTGCAATCCCAGTACCTGGTGCAGCTGATCAGCCAAGTTGGATACGCTCCTACAAAGTGCTCCTTTGGCTATTGTTCCCCTTAAGATAGGGGCGGGAAAAAAAGAGAGTGGAGGGAGGGAATGGTGCACATGTAGAGATTAGTAACCTTTTCTCAAGGCTTTGTTCTCTTTTATTCTTTGAATTATCATTTTTTCCCCTAGTGTAACAACAGAATCTTGTAATAAAATCCACATGGGAGAAACCAGTGGTGCGTTTTCTAGTCAAAACAGCCTCCATGTCATCTGACTATTCAAATGGCCATAGGGAAGTGTTTGGATTAAGAGACTAGAGGCTGAATGCATGTTGAACGAATTAGTTTCTCCACTTTAATGATGTAATGATGATGCTGTTAGAGAAACCACAAAAGAAGAACATTTCTCAGAGCATCTCTTCTGAGTTCTTGTGTATAAACTGCGAACTCAAGTCCTTTTAATAGCCATTAAAACCGCTGTGTTTTTTTGGAGAGATGCTTTTTCTTTGTTGAGTTTTGTGGTGGGACAGCAATGTGTGCTTGCAGCTGGCGATGGGCTGGTCTCAGAGCAGAGGAGCTTGCCCTCCTATTTCAACCCTTGTTCTTTCAAGTCATGCCATGCTGTATCAGCCCCTCTGGGGAGTTGGTGGTAGGTGTGGAGGGATAATAATTATTCCTCTTCAAAACAATGTTGAAGTATGACTTTCAAAGAAAACCATTTTCTTCAAAACTGTTTCTTACATTGACCTGGAATAATACTCCCAAGCATGGTGATTTTTATTTCCATAGGAAAAGATACACTTTCTCTCCTTTAATTTAGTTTCACTTAAGGTTGCTTGAAGCAGCTGTTCCTTTGGCTGTTTTCAAATACCAGCCAAATATACTGGTGTTCAGCCCTCAGAAGGATTTATGTGTAGGTTAAATGAAGGGGCAATTTACTGAAGGACCTAACCATGGCACTGCAGCACCCCTTAGGTAGGTGTAGTCATCATTATCTAAAAATGCGTAAGGCTTAATAAGAACTTGATTATGCCCCTTTTTGAAAAATCTGGTTAGAATTAGAGGTAAATTAAAAAATTTAATTTTCAGAAGGACTCATATTTGACATTTTGAATATTATTTCTGAGTGAAAATGCTGTATCCTTCTCTCTCTGCCACCAAAAGGGAGATCCCTTTCAGGCCTCCAAGGCAAGAGGATCTGTAGACATCTTATGCTGCAGTGGTTTCTCTCTTTGACTCTTTTTGCCTGGTGTATTAAAATTCCTCAAGATAGGCTGGATTGTGTTGAAATTAGCTTATCCTCTACCTTAACTACAAAGCTCTTTTGAATATTTTTTACTGTTAGTGTCAAGAGAGAACATTTCTGTAAGCAGCCTGATGCCAAGGCTGTCGGCATGTTAATTGTGGGTAAAAAAAAGTCTATGCTTGAGCCTTCTAGCCTTGGAGGTTTGGCAGGCTAGTGTTGTGAAGGAGACTTCTGCTTCCCTGATGGAAACCCTTTGAAAACTTTCTTTGAGTCAAGGGACTTTGTATGTCTGGTATGGAAAAGCCTGTGAGCGTGCTTGTCTCTCAGTGTCTGTGGAAAAACCAGCTGCTGTGTCTGCTTATGAGTGTTTGTCCTGGGGATCTGCCCAAAAATCTGTTTTTTCCATTGCTTGAGCAAAATACCAGGCTTGGCACACTTTGTCATGCAAAGTGATACAGATAGGGTTGGCAGCTGGCACACCTTTTGAAGAGCCTGTTATTATAATCTTGCCATAACTCATTAATTATGCTGTTGAGGTAATCATAGTGGCATACTAGTCTAGCTAAAACAACTGCTGTACAATCAAGGTTCACTTTGGTTCTGTCCTTCCAGTTTCGCATCCTGCAAAGGTGCGATGTTCTTCTGTACTTCCTCCTTCGTATTTGTTTTGGTATCTGTGATAAAATAATCCCCTGCTGTTCCTAACCAGATTGCAAAAGCCACAAGGACGATGTGTGGGAAAACAGTCGTGGTGTTAATAATTTAGAAGCTAGATCATAGAATCAGAGTGGTTTGGGTTGGAAGAAACCCTAAAGATCATCTCATCCAACTCTCCCGCCATAAGAAAGGACACCTTCCACTAGACCAGGTATAAGATATGTCATGCTTTCTTAATAGCTGCAGTTGTCCACACAAAAATGTGATTCATTTATTGATAAGAACACCCTGCAAAAGGTACACAGTGTGAATTTTTACCAATGTAAAGCCTCACTTGTAGATATAACTATTCATATTTATACCTAGCTATGACTATATCTAATGAAGGATTATATATTGGACTGCACTTGAAAAATCACAGTGGTTGTGCTTATTGAGAACTCTGTAAGGCTGCACTGATCTGTAAATTGGGCAATCGCCTCCTTTTTTGTGGAAATGTGACCCTAACAAAGAGAAGTCTTTGGATTATTTGCAGTTACATATTGTTTTCCTTCCAAATCTAGAATTGCAGTTTATGAAAGTTGCAGGGAGACAAAGGCTTATTGGATGTTCTTGAGAGGATTTTTGAGATACCCTTTGCAGCAAAGAAGCAAGGAGCTGTCAGCTTTGCCCATTTGGTGAGCTTGTCCCCTGGTGTGCTTGTCTACAGAGCATATGCTGGAGGGCACCAGTTCAGTGCAAGCTCTGCACTAAAATGCTCTGCTGGTCTGAGGTAAATGTAATTGCTGTGTCTCTTTCCTGAGGGCTGAGCTATTCGCCTTCCCTGGAAATGAAGAGGAAAAAAATCAGCTGTATTAGCCGATCAAAAAAGAGCAATCTGCCAGCTTTCCTAATGCATGGGTCACGCCATGCCTGGAGCTGGGCTTTTTGTTAAGAGCAGCTCAAATACAAAAAGCAAACAAACCTCCGAACAAAACAGAAACCAAAACTAACAAAGGAAGCATCTGTATTCAGATGAACTGATATAGGTGAGGGAGGAAAAAAAAGTCATCAGAGACATCTAAAGGCTTGCTGCTTTGGCCAGGAATCTGCAGCTTGGAGATGGCAGGCACTTTATAAGTCTGATGGTGATGCAGATGGTTCTATGGTGCTATCCTATGCAGAAGCAGCCTGGGTGACGAGAAGTGGCTGATGATGCTGAGCTAGGATGTAGGAAGGCCAAGACTCTGGTCTTGCTCTGTTTAGAAGAGTTGAGATGCACCTCTTCAGGACACCTCTGGTTCTGTTCACTGTGGTTTTGATTCATTGAAAGGTACTGTAGGAAGGAAGGAAGGAAACTTTGTCTCAGCATTGGCCTCTATTTTCAACTTGCGTAGTAAAGTGGAGTGTGGCACCAGTTTATGGCAGTGCTGAGGGGCTTGTTTGGCCACTCTGAGTAAACATCTCTCCGTGGCAGCATGGTACAAGCCCTGGTCCACAGGGCACTTGAGGCTGAGGTGGTTGGTTCATTTGAAAGTCTGGTGCAAAGCAGCGATGCTTAGGTTAGTGTTTTTATTACTACAGAATTTGTAGTGCTGGGTTATGGATGCATCCCTGCAAGCACATGACCAGAAGGACTATTTATTCTGGTTATTCTCCTAGTTGCCAGGAGCCCAACTGGTTCGAGGTGAGAGAAGAAAGAAGAGAGAGGGTTGTTTTAGCTAGATGCCAAATACAAAGAGGGAGTATAATGTGCCCACAGGCTGCATCGTCGGCACATAAACCTAGTGAACAGGAGAGAGGACAGACTGCTTGTATTGGCACTGCTGTCAGCTCTCATTTTCGCACAGCTGGGGGACCATGAATGCACAGACCCCATTGATGGGATGTTCTGGTTTTAACCTTCTCAGTCAAGGGATTTGTCAGCCCCAAAGCACAATCGTTTGTGTGTGCACCTTTCCAGTATCAAAGGGTTTCACACCCTTTGCTGAGTGGTCCCTGCCAGCCCCAGAGCTATTTAGTGCCATGTTGCTTACCTGCACCTCTCTGTGGAGCAAGAGATGACTGGCCCACAGTTTCTAATTGTGATCATCACTCTCATTATTACTGTCTGCAATGTCCACAGAGCTCAGTTTTCTATTTAACCAGCAACTGGTGAGAGAATCCTCATGAAGTTTTGGTAACTTACTATTTTAGTACCTTAAAACTCTTGGCTTCTTGTAATCAGAAGTGAGTAACCTGGTGTGAGAGTACCTCAGTGCTCATAGTGTGCATGAATGCTTGAAGCAGCTGCCTAGCCTGGGAAGCACAGGAGGAGTGCAAAGAAACAGAAGCATTTTGTCAGCCTGGTTGGAAAGTAGCTACAGCAGTGAGCAAATGCTTCCTTTTATGTGCACATACAGTGTCTGATATCCAGGCAGAATGCTGACAAGCTGCTGTGGCTTGGAGGGCAAGTTGAATGATCTTCATGAAGTCCTTAATATTTTCTCTTTCAAAGCAGAAGTGGCTAAAAAAACCTTCAGAAGAAGAGACTTGTCTTATTTTGTTGTTAATTTGTTCAGGAGGGTTGGTTGCCATGAGGAGAAGGATCTCTGCTCTGTGTTACTGGTTTTGGATCTGCTCTTGGTTCAAGGAGACAGAGGTGTCCGCTGTGTGAGCTATTAACCTGTTTCCTGAACCTTTCCTGTTGTTCATGCATCTTCTGACAGACAGAGCAGCCTTAGAGTCGAGTAGATCAGCTTCCTCCCTGCCATGAATGTTTCCACTGTTAATGAAAGATATTTTTGTTTCGGAGGAAAAACACACCCAAAGGCACCCCGGCAGGTTTGTTTGTGCCAGGTTTTGACTCGGATACTTAGTGAAACAGAGGAACAGCTTGAAAAAAGTGCCCTGGTGCTTCAGCTGCCTGACAAGAAGTGCAGGAGTAAAGTGGCTTAAAACTCCTTCAGCTCAGCAGTGTGGTGTTCCTTGTGAGTGCACTGGTTTTCACAACCTTCCAGCATCAACTACCAGTTAATGGCTTTGGGCGGGTTTGATGTGCATGGGAAAGCTGTGGTGTAGAGAGGTGATCCTGCTGTGTCTTCCTGGAAGTTTGTTGTGTCAGGTGGTGCAAGAGTTTTGTAAGCACTGTCTGCTTGTTGCAACATCTAAGATTGCAGTGGTCTGCGTGGCAGGGATATCCAAGCAGATGGAGATGCCTCTTGCCCTCAAATTTCTTCTGTAAAGTTTGTGGCCCATTAATCATGAGAGTGTGTGTCTTTTCTAATGGGTTGATGGTTGTAGATGCTGGATAAATTTTGTGCCATACATTGGGGATCTTGGTCCCAGAGTTTGAGCTACCTTTTGGTTGATGAAGGGCTGCACTTGTTCTGGTCTGTTTGAACATCTGCAGCTTCTGTTTCAGAGTGACACATTGTGGAGAAGACAGGACATGCTGTGTTTCACTGTTTGGGGCTCTGCACCAGAGAAAACATTTCCCCTCTGAATCCTCTGCCCAGGAAAGAGCAGGTGGTGGTTGTTCTCTGCAAGAACAGCTGGAAGTATCTGTGATCCTCTCTTGGTTGGCTTGTATTTCAAAGCCCTGTCAGAGGCAGTCTCTTAGGATGCCAGGTCAAAGGGTTTAAATGCTGGAGCCCAAACCTCTCCCAGCTTTGCTGTAATGCCCATGTGTGGTAGCTCAAGAGTGGAAGACCTACCACACTGGACCAGCCAAGGTCCAAGATTGACAGGTATCCCCTCCCCTGGTGACAACCAGAGTGGATCTTCAGGGAAGGAGGAGTCTCTGGGTTTAACAGCTGCACCAGTGTTGCCCTCCTGCAGTTTCCATGGTACTTGGCAGACAGTTTCTATAACTCACTCTGAGTAGCAGAACATGTCACAACACAATTGTGGGTCACTTGGAAGTGTTTTCTCCTTCTGGTTGGCTTTTTTTATCTGCTGTCTCATGGTCTTTCACTGTGAAGAATTGTTCTTTGCTCCTGACATGGTTTGCATGACACCAGTAGGTCCTGCAGGTTGTTTTCTTTCTTGCCTCAGTACATAGGTACCTTTTTTTCTGGTGCCCACAGCTTAGCATTTCATGATGATCCACTGTCTGCTTTGACTGTGCTGCTCTGGAGTCTGAATCTAGGCAAATGCTTTGTGGATGCTTTGAAGGGGATTAGAACTGACTTTTAATTGAAGAGAAGATAGAGTAATGGCAGACTTAGTTGCAAAAGCATTCTGTGCTTCTAGCTGGAAGAGTTGTTGAACATACCTTAGAGAAGGAATTTAGAAACCTGCCTACATGACCCCATATCTATTACTCAGCAGGCATTTTTGTTGCACATCTTGCATTTATTTTATTGTTAAAACTTCAGGCAATTTATCAGTGTTTCCATTCTGTAACTGGACACCCCTTTGCACTGTCTGCCTCTCCAGCCAAAAATGAAGTGAGAGTGATGTTAGCTAACGGAATGATCTCAGCAATTCATCTAGACGAAGGCAGAGGTTGGCTGCTTTCTCCATTAATTCACTTAGTTTAAAGTACTGAAAGCCACAAATGAACTCTTTTCAGTTTTCCAAATGCTGTGATAAGAAAATAACCAGCCCCAATCCCTAAAGTTTTCCAGAGTTGATGTCCATGTGCATAGAAAAATCCAACACATCCAAAGCCCTGCTCACAGGTTCCTTTACAAGAGCCCCACCGCTTGAGATGGATTGATGGAAATAATGATGCATCCAGCAAATTGATCATCACGTTCCACAATAGATAGTACACTTAATAGCAGCTTAATTTCCTGTGTTGGATGTAGGTTTTTCTGATCTCCCCTCAGCAAAGATTTATTGTCAGAGGTCTGGGCCCCCTGTCCTCTGCCCTGGGGCTTTTCTTCCTTTGGTTCGTCATGTTGGAAAAAATGCAGCAAGAGATCTTCTGCTGTTTCAGAGTTGTTTTTATTTGTCTTATCAAAACCTCAGAGAGAGAGACAGCATCCCCTGAGAACACCAGGGCAGAAAGGGCAGAAAAGGCAAAAAGGGCAATGGCTGCAGATCAGCAGCTACTTTTATATCTTACTAACAACCATTCAAGAAACAATACGTATCTTATTTTCTTTTCAACACCAGTAAACCCTCATCTTATTGATATGTCTTTTCAATGCTAACTTTTTTCCACCAACCAACACACCACAGGAACTGGTGTCAGAGAAGAGAGGAAGAGAATGAGGAGAGAGGAGAAGAAGAAAGAAGGAAAAACCACACCTAAAAATCTCCATCTTGTCCCTATGTAATACATAGAGCAAGATCCTAAAACTACAACTAAACTCTCTGTGGTACACTAAACAAAAATCTCTTCACCTCTCTGGTGCATTCAGGCTCTCCCAAAAGTGGAGGGAGCTTCTCCAAAAGCCTAGGTTGCTGGCTAGGACACTTTTGAGGAGCTCTGGGGATATAAAGAAACCACAAGAGGAGCAGGAGAAGCCTTCAGGCTTCCCTGGACTCTGACAATTAATATTTGAATGTCTATGGATTTCTGTTGTGCATATAAGAGATATTGCTTGGTATGGACTTTTGGGCAACAGGAAAGCTCTGCCAGCTCTTGCTTCAGGTGAGGAAGGGAGCAGGCCAGAAGTCGAGCCTACAGATCTGTATTTCTCTGCTAAGCTTTGTGTTTTCTCTTTGCTGGTCCACGTTGGAGGATTGTAGATCCATCAACAGCAATATAGTAAAAACTGAGTGGTAACTGTGAAATTTTGCTGAAATTTTCCTGTGTGTCTTGGTTTCTCTTTCTGATGGAATTTCCTTGAAACTTTCTCCCCATCTTCTGGTACCTCTTCCTGTATCAGATTGAGAAGGGCCTTTGTCCATGGCAAGGACTCCCAACTGCTAAGATGACTAATTTATGATGGGTCTCAGCAGAGGAAATAGCTGCTTGCCTGATCAGATGCTGATTGTTTGGTGGGATGTTTCCTCTTCTACTGCTTTTTGGGTGGTCTCACAGTACCTGTCATAGTTTCCTGTGAGAGTTGTATTCACTGTGCATGTGGGATTTGTTCTTCATATGTGACCAGAATGTGTCTGGTTTTTCTTTATGAACAACAGTAGTAGAACCAGGTAGCTGTCATCTGCTCTCCCAAAAGCACTTGGTTGCTGTTTTCTCTTATGCTATAACAAAGCACAGCTCTCTGTCTTTTGCTCCAATTGCAAATAGCTTTCTTTGGTCTTCTGTGTTCCTGAAGAACCTTGTGCCAACACTACACCAGAATTCTGCTGTTCAAGTTGAGTTGTGCCATGGACATATCCTTCCCCTGAAGGGAGGAGCAGAGCCTGGACCAAAGGTGACAGATGTTATGCATCAAACAAGGTGACTTGCCACAGTGTAGTTGGCATCAGTGGTCCTGGGAGATAAACTTCTGTGGGCTGTAGCATGCCCATGTGTCCTTTCCATCATGAGACGAAACTTGGCACAGTCTGGCTTTGCAAAGCACAGTAAAATGCTGTTGGAGAACTTACTCCTGACCCTCTGCCCTCCTGCTGGAGCAGAGCCTGCAGAGTGCCAGCCTTTGTCAATCTGCCCTGTTCCTCAGGGGGATGGAGAAGGTGCAGGGGATGGAGAAGCCTTGCAGCAGGTTGGAAGCAGGGAGCATCTGCGGTTGTGCAAGCGTTCTGTGCCCACGTGGCAGAGTGTCTGTCAAGGCATGGGTTTACAAACAGAGGAGCTCATTAGTTAGAGCAGCCGGATGGTGCGGCAGAAGGCCTGGGTTTGGGTAAGCTTCTGGGCAGCTACTTGAAGGAGGAGGCAATTGCTGAAACATTCATAAGCTTGACTGTGAGCAGACTTCCCAGTTGCCTCATCCACAGTGGAGATGAGGGAGTGCAGCCAGGAGCTGCTGTACTCATCCCAGGAGAGATGGCAGGGAGCAGCAGGCTCCAGAGTTAATTCTCTTCATTAATTCCCATAACAAATTTCCACCCTCAAAAGCCTAAATGAGCAGAGGCCTGCCAGAGCAATACCCAGAGTGGCAGCTTTTCCTGTTTTTTTTTTCCTCATCCTATAAGGTTAATATGGAGCAGAGTGCTCTTGGAGTCTCAAGCTAAATAGCAACTAAACAATGCTAAACACTGGCTATGAAATACCTATTTTGTTCCACATGTTGAAATGTGACAATGGGGGCATCCCATGCAAGCCCCTTGTTATTTTAGCTTTTACTCTTTGCCACATATGTAAGTTGTAATACTTTTTTTAATATTATTCCCTTATTTAGGAATAGGGGTACAGTGTTTTAGCCTCTGAACTCCTTCATTCTTTGCAAGTCTCTCAAGGCAGCCAGGTGTGCTGGTACCTGGTTTTATGGGCCCGTGTCCCACACAAGCTGGGCTGAGCTATCTGGTTGAGAGCATTTTCCCAAACTGTTGTATTGTTTTCCTTTTTAAATTTTCTCCTGTTTTCCTCCTGAAAAGTAACAGTGGATGGTGTGAAGAGCAGAGTCAGGAATTCAAGGATAGCTGCTGCACTTGTCCTCAGTTCACCCTCTCATGTCTCTCGCCACGACAGCCTGTGTTAGCAAAGATGACAGTGTGTTAGCCAGAAGAAATAAATTTTTTTGCTGTTTGAGGAATTGGCCTTTACATGCCTCAGTTTCCCCATTTAAGAATGTGTTCTTTAAAACTGCCTGCTTTCTTCCAAGTTTGTATCTCTTTTAAACAGGTATGAATTTTGTTATAAAGTCCTCTGCAGCAGTGCTGTCCTGAATCCGATGCTGCTTCCCACAAAGAGGCCCAAAGTGCTTCTGTGCATCAGTTGGGGAATGGCCTCCATAACAGGATAGAACTTGAAAGGGGTTCTTTTAGATTTTTTTAAGGTACTTTTGCAGATGGTGTGGTTAAAGGCTTCTATTTTTAAAACCCTAAATCTTGGAATGTGGCTCCATAACAGTATGTAGTGGGATTTGGAAAAAGTCTGCTAAAATTGTGTATAAGGAAGAGTGAAACAGTTAGGTCATGTTAAAGTTGTTAGACTTTCTGGTGCTAGTGCATGTCTTTTGGGTTTTTTTTTTAAATGAATGTTTTTCTTTTTAAAAATACAAATAATGGACCTTCCATTTTAGACAAATGTCCCTTTTTTATGATGGTGATTTTTTTCCTAGTAAATGGCTTTTTTAGTGGGAGCTGCCTTGCTCTTTCCATCTGATCTCTGTGCCCACATCTCAGAATGTTTCCATTTCAGAAAGGAGGAGGATTCTGGTGCCAGCAGGCAAACTTCAAAAGCTGCCGTGCAGGGAAGTTCACAGTTCTGAGGAATTCGGAATGAGTGAGAAATGAAACAACACAAAAACCCCTTAAACTTTTACTGCCATGCAAAAATAACAGAAAAACTTGCTTCTTGGTTCTTCTAGTCCTTGTCATGCTAAAGTACTGAAACTGAATAATCCTGTCATCTCCTAAAAAGAGCCTGAGATATTTAGGAGCACTCAATAGCTTTTAAAGAAAGTACAATGTTTTTCTTATTGAATGCTGCAGTTGTGCTGTCACACTCGGTGACTTAAAATGGAACTTTTGGGTGCTGTTTAAATGCAGGACACAGGTAATGTCTCTTTTTCCCCACGTGCAGTGCTATTGCTGGTGTTTGTCACACCACTGACCCAAGTGGTACCCATGGGTAGTCATGCTCATCCTATCCCCAGCACCCAACTCCAGCCATCCTGGTGGAGCCGAGTTTGAATTCAGCAATGTTATTCTGTCCAAGCCTCCTAAGAGCCTATTGAGAGGGAAAGGGAATGGCTTTTCTTTCCAAGAGCAGCTGAATGTGGTGCCCTAGTTACCATGGTTTTTTAAATGGAGTACTTCAGAGGTTGTACAAAAGCATCTTTAGTACTTGCAGTACAAGGAGAATGAAAGGACCTAGATTATGTCAGCAGTGTAGCGGAGGCTTAAGTGAGTATCATTCATTTATTGTTAGGAGATGACCCAATTTGGATTGTATTTATGGAGTTGGAGGAGAGAATGGACCTGTTTCAGATTACTTTTGAGCTTTAAATGTAGTTACAGGCTTTGTGTAGGGATTGCATTGGCTCCTGCTGGGTAAACAGAGCCTTTTGGAGGGTGTTCCCCATGTACTGGAGCAGTGATGCATCCTGGCTTGTCTTGTGCTGCCAAAATGGGTTGATTCATACCACGTCTCTCCACATGGCCATGTACTGGATGGGGAAGAAACTGAGTTGTCAGCTTGCCCAGCTGATTTTTATTTATTTTATTGCATTTTCTTGCAAGGCTTTTAAAGCCTCCAGTTACTATATAATTTGCAGACTGGTTCCAGCTAAGCAGCTTAGCTGAAGGCTGTGGCCCTGCAAAGGACTGGTGAAGGTGATAGGTCATGAAGTCTGCACTCAGTGAGATGCTTCTTTGGTTTGTTTTCCCTCTCCCCTTCCTGTAAAACAGTGGATGGTCTGTTTTAAACACCACCTGTGTCACGGTCTGCTGCCTCCTTCTTTTCACCTGGCTGTGATGGCAATATCTCCATCTCCTTCTGGGAGATTCCTACTGTCCTTTAAACAATTTTGGTACTGCTGAGAGGAGCACACCATCTGCAGATACTGTGAAAGACGTAATTTCTTGGATTTCTTTTCCCTTGCAAGTGTTCCGGTAGTCATTACATCACACTTGACCCTGATGATGCAAACAGCTTTGAGAACCATCCAGAGCAGAAGCTGCTGTCCTTAAACCCATCTGCAAATTTGAGAGGGGGAACTGAGAAGATGAGCATGGAAAACTCATAAGGAACTGACTCTTGGTAAAGCTCAGCTTTTTCAGCAAACTCTACATGCTTGTTTAGATGGGCCTTGTGTGAAGATCAGTGGGAATCTGAGTTGCATTGTAAATTCATTAGAGCATTCACGTTCATTTCAGTGGAGCCAGGGTTGCAATCTCCAGCTAACCAATGCTTTAAGTCTGTGCCTCTTCCTCTGGAGAGGCACATCTGCCTCACATCCTCTGCAGCCTGCTTTTAAAGGGAGCCCTTTCCTCATGAAGAGGGGGAGAAATGCATCCCTGCCTTCCCCCAGCAAGCCACAGTCTGGTCTGCTCCAAGGGGAAGCTGCATTCCAGCTCTGGAGGTGTATGGCAGGATGGTCACTGGGACAGCCACTGGAGGCAGAGAGGGTTGCAAGCACTTAGAGACTGTCTGAACTTGCTCCTTTGAAGATACCATCAGCTGTAAAGTCTGGATGCATCCAAGCACCAGTGCGTCCATGTCCAGGTTGTGCTGGCACTATTTCACTTCTGCATTAAGGGAAGTTGTTGGTCTGTAAGCATCCAGTACTTTCAGGTTTACAGAGAAGCTACTGGCTGGGAAAGCTTTTTTGTTTGTGGGCAAAAGTACCAAAAGTAAGTTAAACACAGGTGTACTGCACAGCTGGAGGTGGGGGCAGGCAGGTGGTCTCATGGGGCAGGGTCCCTGGGGTCTGCCAGCACACCAAGGTCAGAGCAGCACCAGGTTGCTTGCAGCAACTACAGAATTGAGCATGTAGATACAAACTGGCATTTCCTCCTTTTCCTGGCTTTCTCAGGAGTGCAGATGGCAGGTTTTGAGAACTAAAGGCGTCATACAGAGAGGTCTGTCTAGTGTGGGATATGTAAACCTCAGTTCAGGCTTGGATGTGTTCCTTTTCTGCCTGTAGAAGGTTAAGGCTGATTATTCTGTTCCGTTCATTTTTTCCTTCCTGTTTTTTTTTATTTTTATTTTTTACTCAGATTTCATAGTGTTGTTCCAAGTAAAGGGTAATGAAAGTTAAGTAACTTGGCCTGCCTCTTACACAGCCACTGCTTTGAGTAGTTAGCAGTTTAATGAGAAATGAGGCAAGGCAGAGAGCTCAGTTTGCTCTCATATGGCCAAACCGGCTGTGCAGGACTTAGGAGTAGGATGGGATAGTAATAGAGTGTGATGTCGTGTCTTTAGGGCAAGACCACAGGAAAAGCATTGTATTCCTTTGAACAGGATGGAGCCTTTCACGTGATTTTTTTTTTTTAACTTTAATTCAGTAATCTTGATCTGTTATCTAAGAGCAGGAAGATGTCCTAAACTTGGAAACGTATTTCATCTACTTGAGGAGCAAAAGAATCCATCTTGGTCTGTCTAGGGAGCCCTGGTGCCCTCCTGGTGTGGGGCATCTTGTTTGGCAGATGCTGGGGGTTGCTGTGCCCAGGGCAATGCACTGAGTGACCTTTTAACTTGTATTAGGGCCGGAGGGTTTTTCCTCTGTTGCTGTTGGCTCACCTCCAAGGTATGTTGCAAGCTGTGCAGTGCTTGCCCACAAACCTCCCCCAGACTTCCCCTTCACTGTGTCTCTCATACCTGAGAAGTCACTCCGGAGCAGCTCTCCAGCTGGTGCTTCCCATTTGGTGAAATCTATCTGTACAGGCAGTCTGTCATTGATCTGGCTCCACTGGTAGGCTTCTTCCTTCCAGAGCTCACTGGAATTTCAGAAGAAATAAAAAAATAGCTTTAATGTCAGTGGCCTTGTGTCAGGAGGATCAATTACTGCTTTTTTGTTCATCCTGATAGCTTTTCTCCTAGACTTCTTGGGCATGTGCAGGTTATAATTTAATTTCCTCTTTAATTTAATAACTTTCAAAGGACTAAAATCAGTAGCTGTTTGGAGTTGTGACTGGGGATGCAGAAACTTTCATGCCTTTTTCTTCTACTGCAGATAATGCTTCAGGTGCAAGGGGGAATGGGGAGCCATCCTGTATAGCAATCCACTGCATGTCTGCAGCCAGAGTCCTTTTTCAAGCCCTATGGGGTAATGTTTTGGGATATTCTTTTGATCTCTGTGTGACCCTCAGCTTTTAAAGAGCATGGCTGAGCCTGCTTTTTTACCTTGGCAAGTTTGAGTCTCACATGTTGTGGTCCTCAATCCCAGCGAGTGGCTTTTCTGCCACTATACTTCTCCCTGATGCTTTTAACCTGTTTTCAGTGTAACACCTCTGTCTGCTTTCTCCTAGTAACCTCTTGCCCCCTTTCACCTACATTTTGTATGGAATAGAAACCCTGCAGAGTTTATTTTCTACTTTCTGGAGACATGCAGTCTTAAGTTAATTGAGGGAAGACAGATGGGACCTTCCAGCTTTTCATATGCCAGGAGCCCATCAAGGGTAGAAACTGTATATCTGGTGGCTTGCCAGGATGAGCTTGTTAGTGTATTGCCACAGGGTGGTTAGGACTCGGGGGACACAGGGAATGACTCCTTACAAAATTGGGCTGCAGTAGTTAAGGTGTCCTCAGAACAAGTGGCACACATGCCCCACTCTTTGGAAGTTGCAGGGTGGTGCAGCCACCCAAGGAGCCGGTGCCTGGAAGAGAGCCTGCAGATTGGCTGTGGTGTGACATCTTTGAGCATCCCTACCGTGGCTGGGTGTGGAAGTTCCAGGGTTGGACTGGTCATCACCTGCCTGTGCTTCACTGTTGCATCCTTGAAGCCCGCAGGGAATGTGAGCTCTTTTCTTGAAAGACAAAAAGCGAAGTGCTACAAACCACAACGGCTTCCACGCTAAAAATACCATAAAAGGCTGTGTCCTTAGGAGCTGGGCATGGGAGCAGTTCCCACCCACATTACTGCAGCATGAGTCACCCGGCTATTGCAACTGCTCTCCATGTGGATGCCCAGCTGAAGATGCAGGGCGGAACAGAGGGAGGAAGGGGAACTGCTCTGTAGCTCTGTGCAAGTGATGAAGAGTTATGAAGAAGAGGATGACATGTGGGCATACGTGAACACATTGCTTTCCTTTTGTTAGATTTTTTTTTTTTTTTTTTTGGTATTTTTTTTTTTTGGTGTTGTTTTGTTTTTTTTTTTTTAACTTCCAGCATATGGTATTTGCTGACGATTTGAGCTTAAGGCATTTTCAGCCGAGAGTCTTCTGAATATGCAGAACCCCCCAGTTTGCTTTTAGGAAGCCCAGTAATTGCCACATGATTAATATGAAGCTGGAAAGCCCCTCTGACATGGAAGTATGTTTTATTTACTCTCTTTAAGCAAAGTTTTTTTTCTCTCACTCTTCTCTCTCCTCATCTTCATCCTCTTCCCCCCTACCCTGATGCCAAAATAGGTGTGTGTCCTTGTGATAGATGGTGTAAAAGCACATCTCCCTTACATTGCACGTTGCTCTTCCCTGTGCTTGTTATCCAACAAGCAGGTATTAGGGAGTAAATTTGTTTAGGTTGTTTAGGTTTCTTTCCTGAGACACCACCCACCTGTCCAGGCCCCAACAAGGCTATGGGTATTGTTGTCCCTTTTCCTTCCCTTCTGCTTGACATCTTGGCTATCGGGGTTTACCGGAATAAGTTTGTCAGTGAGAAATTCTATAAAAAGCTTCCTTTATTTAGACACCAACCCAGTAATGACATCATGTGGGCATGTCTTCCAAGTTCCTCCAGGCTGAGCGGACAGAGGGAGGTGGTGGCTGTGAATCTGAGCCCTGCCTCTTTCCCTTTTCTTTGGCTGTCCTTCAAGATAACCCAAATCCTCCCCCTCCTCCTTTGGGGAGAGAACAGGGAGGCCCCCCAGCACACTGGTGCATCTTTAACAAACTTTTTAGCTGTAGAATATAGCTGTGGTGGTCTGGTTGTCTTCCTGCTCATCCCTTCCAGGTTAGTCTTTTGCAGTGCTCTTTAGTGGGTATTGACCTTGACTTCTCAGGGAAGCAGAGGAGTTGCACACTCAATCTCTTTGATGCTACCAAATTTTGCATCAGGCCAATTTCAAATAACTTTGACAGGGAAGCAGGTGGAGTAAAGGTAGAAATGCCTGCATGGACAGGCAGAAAGAAGCGGGAATTGCTACATATGAGATTTATTGCTTGTTTTATGGTGGACGGAAGGAGGCGTCTGGAGGGGGGAAGCAGAGAAAGAGTTGGCCACCAAAGTAATGGACTGTCAAGATTATTTTGTGTGTGACTTCTTAAAAAAGTATTGTTTTGGATGTTCTCGAGTCAGGAAAAGGTGTGTATTTGTTAAGGTTTAAAAAGTAGTGAGTGTGACCTGGACAAGGCTTGTGGACTTTCTGGAGAAGTTATTCTTGGATTTCCTTTACATCTTTGGAGAAGAAAGCATGTTGTGATGTGCTAAGCTTCCCCTTGCATGTATTCAGTTTGTTAAAATGTTATCACAGGTGTTTCCTTACCTGCCTGCAGTAACTCCTGGGTGGTTTTTTATGTGATCAATAAAATCAGAACTTATTTATTTAATGGAAAGGTATAAAAGTCTGAGGGAGTTTAATTGACTTCCTTGATTCTGCTCATCCTACTGTTAAAGTAAGCCCTAAGGTTGATGTACATCATAGCTATTGCTCTTCAGAGCTGGGAGATTTTGAGCAGCAGACTAACCAATTCAGTGTATCCATAATGCAGATTTTTCCATTCCTGTCTAGAATTTGGGTCAGATGAGCAGCAGTTTCCAGCCCTGGGCTGATACGTGCTCTACACTGCTGTTCTACTTGTTGTCCTTCCCATGTTGACCTCCTTGATACTCTGAAGTATTAAAAAATAAAAATAAATCCATATTGCACAAATACTCTGAAACATTGTATAGGTGGCCAAAATACTTTGTTCTCTTTAGAAAGTTTTTTTGCAAAGCTAGGTGGTGAGAAGAAAATACAAATTTGCAGGTGCCTGTTTCAGAGAGTCTTTGAATCAAGTAGCACGGAAAAGTGGGATCTTTGTGGGGACAAACAAGGTCTTTTCCTAGTGTTTCTTGTTGTGGTCCCTGGCAAAAAAAAAAAAAATCTAGTATCCAAAATGCAACCTTAATTAGAAAACAATTATGTTTTTACCACTGGGAAGTGACATCTGATAATGTTTTCTCTAAAGATGGGGTGTGGAGATTGGATTGGGTATTTTTAGCTGCAGCTATTCTCAAGTTGTTGTTTTGTGACCTTCTCCTAATAATACATTTCTTTAATACTTTAGAGTTTTTGTAGTTCTAGAAGCTTTTTCAGACAAAGATGGGAGGGAGGAGAAAAAGGAACAGCAGCCCATTGGCAGAATTACTGACATCTGTGTTCTGATGGATATTGGTGCCTAAGGGGGTGTGATGTTAGAGTTGGGTGTAGCTTGTGAAGGACCTTTCCCAGGTCAGAGACATGGGTTGTGCTTCCTCTGGCTGTAACAGCTGTAAGATTTCCACTGCCTGCTTCTTAAAAGCAGTTGAAAACAGGATCAAGAAGGTTTAACTAGCTGAAAGCGGAAAGCTTGGACAGAGGAGTGATATGTGGATAGAGGTACTGTAGTGCAGGAATACCATGGAAGGGCAGGTGTAAGAAATGGCAGTTTAAATTTCAGGTCTTTTTGGTTTGGGGTGTGGCTGACTGGAGTCTCTTGGGATTTACCGGCCAGTGTTGTCTCTGAGATAAGAGAGCCAATAAATTCCCATATGAAACCTGAAGTTCTTCATCATCCACAGGCTGCTAGGATTCTCCTCACCTCTTGTTGACAACTGAGAAGCAAGCACAGATCCTGAGGGTCCTGTGAGCTGATCCTGGGCTTTTGTGAATATCAGAGGAGCCATAAAAAAGTTTCTCAAAGAGAGGTGGTATAAAAGGCAGGAGAGGAGAAGCATTTTCAGGTTGAGTTGCTGACATTGTCTGTGTCTCTGTAGCTGCCCATGGAGATGGTCTGGCTCTCCAAAAGGAACAGCAGTTACGTGTTTCCCTGGGCTTGCCTCTCTGGCATTGTTGGAGGAAAGCAATTAAGCTGAGGGTAAATAATAAACACACATGAAAGCAAGCAAGCTGAAGGAGGGACAGGCAAGAGTGGTCTGTCTATACTGCATCTGTGGTGTGCTGCTCCATCTCAGAGGGCATCAGGAAAGTTCTCCAGGAAGAACCTGATGGGGCTGGGCAGGTGTCTGGCTGAAGGGACAATGAAGATATTTAAATTGGTTGTTTACGTGTTTAAATTTTTTTTTTTTCAGAACCCAAATCAGTGATTAGTGGTTTCTGCTAATTGCTAATAAATTAAATGAGCTGAAGCCATTTTGCTTTCCAGCAAATCCTTTCATGCTGTGATGCCTTTTTAATGACCAGAGGCACAGTGAGAAATGACAGCCGAGTCTACTGAAGGTGTAAACACCACACGTCTAGCCTTGAGTCAGGAAACAAAAAAAGGTTGCTGATCCCCAAAAAAACTGAGCCCACATCCTGCGGCCACTGGTGGGAGAGAGAGGGCTGTGTGGGGTGCTTGCAGGTCCCACACTGCTCTGGAGCTGGGCAGGATTTGTCACAGTAAAAGGGTTTTTGCTTGAAAGAGGTTGTGGATCATTCAACATCAGAAACTTGCCAAAATGGTTCTTTTTGCACTGCCCTCCCCCCCACCCCCGCCATTTTCTTGGACCAAGAAATTACTTATTTGTTCTGAAGCTCGAATTTTTGAGATCTGTCTTTGGCAGAGCCTTATGCCAAAGTGAAGGCCAGAGTTAAGGCCTCCTTAGGCTCCCTTGAGGGAGCTTTCATCAGGAAATGGTGCATTGCTGGTTCTGAGCTCCTACATTTTCCCTTGCATTGACTTTGGGACACTAAGTAGTTATTGGGGTAAGGCTTTCATTGCAGGGAACCCCCACCTGTGGATGAAAGCTGTTTGGGCTTGGCACTGACAGTTGTGGGCAAGCTTCAGTCATGAGTCTGCAAGATTTCAGCTTGGGTGGCCAGAGCTGAGCATTTCGTATCCTGAATAATACTTGGACTTTTGGTGCCCTTCTTAGGTTTAGGACCTGACAGCTGATACTCTGGTTGCTTAAAAAAAGATTAAATTAAAAATAAAGAGTGACTGAGTAGTTCTTTTTTGGGAACTGTAACGTTTGTGCCCTGTTTTCATGTGACACCTATGTTTAATTTTTTATTGTAACTCATTAGCAGAAGTGCCACGGGCTTAGTGCCTGGTGTGAGAATGTTTCCTTCTATCACTGAATAAAAGAGCAGCCCCAGCAAGAGTGGAAGCTTCGTCTGTGTTGTTTGGGGATGAAACATGGTGATAAGGGATCTGGCAGGAAGGAAATGCAGTGCGTGGTGAGAAGAGCAGGTTCTCAAAGTAGCATATTTGGAGTGCAATACAGCAGATACTCAGGGTGGGCACAGTATCTTGTATCTTCTGGGGATGATTTGCAGCTGGAAGACAGGGGCAGCTGCTTAAAGCCAGGTCAGTGGTGCAAAAGTGGCCCCATCTCTTCAAGCCATGCTGCTGAAACACTGTCTTCTCCAAAGGACCTGTAAGGTGATGGAGAAGGTGCTGGAGGCTGCATAGCTGGGAAGAGCAGGACCCGCCTGTGCTCAGTCTGGGCTGGATTTACTGGGTGGGCTCCGACAGGCCTCTGTCTCAAATCACCCCCTGCTGCTTACTGTTGAGAGTGAGCTGTTACTCTGCTGAAATCAGAGGCACAGAAACAATCTGGTAAAGCAAGTATTTTCTGATAACAGTGAGCAAACAAGCTTTTGTTTGCTGTCAATGGAAGGAAGTGGGAGAAACATGTAGTAACTCTAAATGCAGCACAGGCTTTACTGCTGGAAAAGAGATTTAGTGCACTCATTCCTCTAGCAGGTCCTAGGAGGGGAGATATCCATAAGGAAGGGCTGCTTGAAGTGGGTGAGAAAGGCATGGCTTTTGTTTTGCTGCAGCAGTGCATCTGTGTGAAGCAGATGCTGAGGGAAGGTCTGCGGCCAAGATGGAAATCCAGGTCCAGGCTTACATGGGAAATGGGAACCAGGGAGATGAAGTCCTTGGTTTGTATTTAGCCAGGACAAGACTGAAGCAACTATGTTTTAAATTAAAGGGAGGCCCCTCTCTTCTCAGCTAACAGTGATGATAAAGTGTGAACCAGCTCTGATCTCTGTTTTCTGGAAAGATTCTTCCTGCTGAAGGACTTGATATTTTGAAAAAAAAAAAAGAAAGAAATGGCAAAAAGCTCCTGTGCAATATTAGATTTGAAGTCTTATTTGAAGGCCAGCAGGCATGTTCTAACTCAAGCAGGGATCTTACTCTTTGTGTTGGACCTGTTCTTTGCATTAGAGAAAAAAAGTTCCTTTCTGATCAAAAGGCCCTCCACTGGCCTTAGATGCTTATTTATCTGCAACTTCCTTTTTCGAAGCTTTCTTGCACAGTGCAGAGTCCAACTGCCCTTCAGTAGGATGCATTGTGGTCTCCCAGGTTTTGATCTTGGAACAGGAAAATTCATTTCCGAAGGTGGTGAGGAAATCATCATTCTGCTTACAAATGCCTTTTGTAGCACTTCACTGAAATTTTGTGTTTATAAGTTAACTGTTCTAAGTGAGCTGTTTGGTTGTTGCTTTGTTGGGTGAATGTGAAAGCATTTTCAAGGTAAATGCACCTTTCAAGTTCAAAGTACCTTTTTTTTTCTTCAGCTGAGTATGTTTTCAGCTAAGTAAGACTGCATCTTGAAATGCAGGTGATACTTGAGTTCAGTTTGCTGGTTTCCTGGAGAGAACAGCATCTGCTGCTGCTTTTCTGGACAGCCCTGCATGGGTCTTTGTCATACCAAATGCTTGTATTTATATCACTGCCACAAGCTCTCATGTACTTAAACTTCTCCCTCTGCTTTTTACCTCATCCACGGAGAGGTTTTGTGAGTTTTTTAGTTCTTACATGCATACTGTCACTTTCTTCATGCGAGCTCCAGCTTTCACTGGAAAAACCTTTCTCAAGTATTTCTATTGATAGACTTGTGCTGTGGTCCCCTTTGACTTGCTTTTGTTCCACTTCCGTTGCTGTCCATTATTCACATCAGAAATGCTGAGGAGATGCAAAACAGTAAATGTAGGGCAAGGCAGGGGATTCTCCTCTTCTACTCTTCTCTCGTGAGACTTCACCTGGATTGCTGTCTCCAGCTCTGGAGTCGTCAGCATAAAAAAGACATGGACATGTTAGAATAGGTCCAGAGAAGGGCCAGAAAGATGATCAGAGGGCTGGAGCACTTTTCCTATGAGAACTGGTGGAGAGAACTGGGATTGTTCAGCCCAGAAATGGGAAGGCTCCAGGGAGACCTTAAAAGACCTTCCAATACTGAAAGAGGGCATAGAAAAAAAGAGGGAGAGTGACTTCTTACACAGGCTCTTGTGGATAGGACAAGGGTGAATGATTTCAAACTCTTCTAAGGAAGAGAGGTTAAATGTTAGGAAGAAATTCTTTACTCATGGGATGGTGAGGTACTGGAACAGGTTGCCCAGAAATGTTGTGGGTGCCCTATCCCTGGAAGTGTTCAAGGCCAGGCCAGTTGGGCTGTGAGCAACCTGGTCTAGTGAATGGCATCCCTGTCCTTAGCCTGAGGGTTAGAATTAGCTGATCTCCAAGGTCCCTTCCAACCCAGACCATTTTATGATTCTGTCACTTTAATAAAATGTTGATTTGCATGCACACACAGGCACACACAAATCCTGCATTTCTTAAGTTGGGGTGATTTTAGAAGTTAACAAAAAAGCAAAAAGGAAGGGAAAAGTTATGTTGTAATTAAAAAGATTGCTTTCATACGAAAGTTAGTTAAAAAAACTACGTATCCTAATGCTGTCCTGCATATAGTTCCAGGGCTGTTAAAAAAGCTTTGGGAGACATTTTCTCAGTATTTTCCGGTGTTGGATCAAATACTTCTTGTTTCCCTCAAGTTTTCTATTACTGGATGTGTTCACATGGGGCTTTGATAGAAGAAAACAAGTTAACAAAAGCTCATGCATTAGCATCTGGAGATGCTGTTTGAAGGTAATGAAAGTCCAGGATACTGCCAGTAAAATGGTCAGGGAGTGTCGTCTGCAGAGGCTGCCAAAGACAAATAATTTCCTGCAAGGGTTCTGTATTTGGAGGCAGTGTGAGCTGATTAAAGTCATTAAAGTGATTGAAGGAATGAGGGTGGTTCCTAGGGGCTGGGCATTAGTTGGGGTCAGGCTAATGGCAAGTTGCCTTCCTCCTAAAAATGAGGTCAAGCCAGAGGCTCTGGAAAGCAGTGTAAGACACACAGAGTCAGCATAGGTCTCACTGTAACTCAATTTAGATATCTGTAGCATATAAGTCATTCCCCTCAATAATTATTTTGGACAAGTTTTTCACAGCCAAGCTGCATTTTGTTAATGAATTTTTAACTTCCTACTCCTTTATTTCATTGGCTGTACCAGCAACTTTATATAATGGTACGTTTGTTATTTCCTTGTATGTGTTTTTAAAGAAGATGTGGCCTGTCTGTGCCAAAGAGAGAACAGGCTACTGGCAGCATGATAGCTTATGTTTGCATCCTTGTTCCTTTGGTTTTTGCTAGGGAGCATCACTAGCTCCACAGTGCCCAGGGTGACACCTTGGATATCAGCCAGGACATGTGTCCTCATCCTGCTGCTTTGGGCATGTGTTGGGTGTGGGTGGCCTCTAGCTGACAGTGCTCACAGAGCCAAAACCAGGGAAAGTTTTAAATAGCAAAAGGAGCCTTTAGCTTACCCAAAATTGCCAAGTATAGCTGAAGGCAGGAATGACAAAGGAAGAGCAGTGTGCCCTATAGTGTTGCTACATGTACCAGAAAGAATAAAATGAAGTGTTTTAGGAGGAATGCATGTTCAAGCAGAGAATGACCATCATTGTAGCTTCCTTTAGTTTATGAAATGCAAACTGCTCTTCCAGTCTTAAGGAAACAGAAGAAGCCAGTTCCTAAGCTCCATATGGATATAGTTCCCTTCCAGGTCAGTGCATCATCCGAAAAAAGAGGATTTTTTTGTTTTCCCTCTGGCTTTTTTTTTGTTTTGTTTTGTTTTGTTTTTTTTCCTTTTTATAGACACTGGAATGGAAAAAGGAGGGAATGCAGAGAAAAAAAAAAATCTTCAATTCCCAAATGCAGCACATGGACTTTTGCATTCTTTGGTTTACTTATTTTTTTCAAATGAAAAGTCATTTAAATAATGATGTTTTAAAAAAATAACTCATGCATCTTTGATTTTTGTGGAGTCCTTTGTCCGTTCTTTTTTTCGGCTATTGTTGTCTCTAGAAGATAAGTTCACGTTAAAAAGAGCTTAAAAAATGTTTGGATGCTCTTTAATTCTCTGTGAGTTCTAAAAATAGAAGCTGACAAAGAATTGCTTATAGACTGGCTGCTCTGCTCAGAGGGTTTAGCTTACGTCTAAAGCTGCATCTTCTGACTTTGCAACAGCTGAGCTGTGCAGAAGCACCAAGGCTGGGCTTACTGAGTGTAAGCAGGGAGGAGACCAAATCTCTTTATCAGCCCTCCTGTTTATCTCCTCCCGTCTCCATCCTTGGGGAGAAGCACCAAGGCACAGCACCAAAAACATGTGAAAGTGAGAGCGAGATGTAAGTACTGGAAGCAAAAGAAGAGGGATGGTGGGGAGAGGGTTAAGAGAGGTTTTATTTATTGGTGGTGCTGCTTGTGTTGAGAGGGGTGGATAGCATATAGTTGCAGTCTTTCATGGCTTTTTAGTTATTTCTATAACTAGAAGACTTGGCCAATGTATTTGGATTTCTTGATATTGCCATTGTCTAGTGGCAAAGTATTGTCATCATTGTCACCACAGTTTGCCATTGTACTGTAAAAGCTTGGTCCATATTGGAAGAATAGAGGGAAATGCGTGTAATCTGCATTTAATGCATGTAAGACAAGCTACAACCTACTAGGTGATAGCATATATGAAATATAATCTGTGTAATGGGTTGCTTGTTATAATGGTGGCCACCTCTGAAAGAGTGTGAGGCCTTCTGCACTTCAGGGCCTCCAAGTCATTGCATCCAGGTGTTGGAGAGGTGACAGCAGGGAAATTCATCACAGGACAGTTCAGAAACATTGGGAAAAGTCCATTTTCTGGAGTTTTTGTGGGGGATTGGAGGGGAGGTGGTGTTACTGAAGTGGCAGCTCATGGCGGAAGTGAGCTGTGCTTCCTCTCCCCAGTGCTTCCTGCCTTCAAGCAAACCATCATGCTTTGGGATGATGTCTTGATTTCACACTTGTGGAACTAATGTGTTGCTTCTCCGAGTTGCTGAAGGTGATAACTAAGAAGTTGGTTTTTATAAGAGAGAGCTCTGTGTTGGGCTCTTCTGTCCTTTGGACCGTGTAGCTGTTTGGATGTATCAGGGAGAACTGCAAGTGCTGGNTTTTATAAGAGAGAGCTCTGTGTTGGGCTATTCTGTCCTTTGGACTGTGTAGCTGTTCAGGGAGAACTGCAAGTGCCGAAACGTGGCTCAGGTGACACAGCCAGTGCCAGCTCTTCTGCTGTGCAAGTTGGTGATGTCCTGTACTGGTCTTAACCTGACCCAAGTCCTGAAGGAATGGCCTGAACCCTCTATTGCAGCCCTTCTTGGGGGCAGCATACTCTTAGATCAGCTGGAGTTGGGTATAATACTGTGCCTTTTGCTTGGGTAAGGGGGCATATTCTGCCTGCTGAGTTACCAGTGCAATGTGCAGGCTGGTACAAAGGTGTGTTGGGCTCTCAGACCTGCATGGGAAGCCGTGACACTCAACCAGGCTGGAAAATGGCCAGAAAAACCACACGAGGGGTTTTTTTTTGCAACGCAAACGAGTGTAGTTTACTTTCTGCTGCTGTGTGCCCTGCAGTTACAGCCTGTTCCTTCCCCGCCAGCTCTGAAGGAACCTGCCTTTCCTCTGTGTTCAAAGACCCCTGTGCTGGTAAAGAATGGTGCCTGTGCTGAAAAACTGACCAACTTCTTATTGCCTTTGCAGTGAGCCCAGGGGACGAGAGAGTGTGGATTGCCTCCTGCCTTGCCTCTTCTCCCAGCCACCTGAAGTGAGCTCTCACGAGCCAGAGGACGAGGGTGGAGGAGAGCAGCCACGCGAAGCTGGGGCAGTGTGGGTGAGCCAAAGGACATTTGACCCCTGGGCTGTGACAACTGGGGGTCCTCACCACCCTGCAGTAGAGACAACTCACTCCTGCCAGGTAGATGCCTTCAGGGGAGTGGACAACTCCAGCTGAACTGATGAATCTTGGCACCTGATACAAGGCTCAGGTAAGGAAGGGCACATTGCTTGGAGCTGGGCTGTATTTTCACCCTCTCTTCTCCTAACTCACAGACTGGCTCTGGAGCAAATGAGAATTGTGCTGAGAGCTGTCATATACGGTGGTTACACATGCTAATAAATCAGCAGGATCTTGTCTGTGATGATGCTGGATGCTCTGGCTTGTTGGGGTATTGGTGGTGGTGTCAAAGTGAGTTGCAGTGGAGGTTCTCCTGTGATGTTCCCAGTACCTCTGCTGAGGGAGATGACTGTATTTTATCTAGTGCAGCATCCAGTGCAGTTTCAGATACAATGCAAGTTTACTAGGACAGGACGTCATTTGAATTTTCTGTAGCACATCTGTGCTGCATCTAAAGTGATCTATGGGCAGTCATTTTCAAAGACCCCAAGACAGTTAAAACAAACTGTCCTGCAATTCAGCTGGCTTAGTGCTCCTTATGCTCTAAAACAAACAAACAAAAAAGCTTGCTTGTGTGCTCTTGGGTTGTAGTCAAGGAAATAAACATGCAAACAGGATCTCCTGTATCTTGGTTCATCCTGCTTGATAGTAATTTTCATTTCTGAAGCCGTAATTCACTTTGCGAATGCAGGTCTTGATTTCCTTTCTGGTAGCAGGGATGTAATCATGTGCTGGATGTGAGCTGAGGTTGGGGATGCGCAGTCCAGTGATGTGTTTGAAGCTGGTGCCTGGCCAGGATGTGTGCAGTCTGGGTTTATTAATGAGAGAGAATCTGCACATGGGGATGAGTAGAAGTCCTTGATGCAAGTGCATTGAGTGTGTTGTCCATTTTGGAATAGAAATTTGGGAGTCTAGTAAAAAAATGCTGCAGAGCTGCAATACTAGAAATGGGCATGCTGGCCAGTCTTGTACCACAGCCTCGGGAGCATGTGGTTGACTTCCACATGGGGGCTGGTTCTCATGAAGCAGAAGCTCTGCCTGTAGTCAGTGGCGCATGGCCATTTCCTCCTTGGCTTGCCACCTCGCAGGCACACACCTCTAACAGCTCACAGCCCCTTCTGGGTGCCTTGGGGGGCTTTGAGGGTTCCTCAGGCAGTGGTGATGCCGTCAGAGCAGTCCCAAAGCCGTGCTCCCTTTGGCTGTACTGGGTAGGTATGTGCAGTGGTGTAATGCCATGGCTTTGCTTCTGAAGGGCTTTGAGCTTGTGGGAGAAGAGCCTTTGATGACAGCTCCTCTTGGCTTGCAGGTGCTTACTGTTCCCCCAGCTTCTACCAGGCAGCCAGGATGGGTAGATTGCTCCAAGCTCTTAGCATGTGGTTTGAAGCATGTCAAGGTGCCAGTTTCCTGCACTTCTAAAGCCCTGATGGGGCTTACTCAACTTTTCTAAGCTTGCTTTAGTCCCTTTCACTGCTTCACATGGCCAGGTTTATTCAAGGGCGTGCACGCACATGAGTCACTGTTACAACTAGTAGTAGCTTTACAAGTGCTTTGCTGGGAAGTGGTGCAGACTGCAGGTGTAGCTTGTGAGAGGGTCTTGCCTCTTAGCAGATGTATAAGCATTTTCACTTGCATAGATGTATATGCTTTTCCTTTTAAACTTTTCTCCTGAAGGAAAAATTGCAGGCTGATACCATAGATGGCTAAAGACATAAAATGCTGTGCTAAATTGTGCTTTTAAAATAGAATGTGAAACAGGAACGGTGACTTGTGTTTCAGCAGTGGTGGGTGTGACTATAGTAAGTACATACCATTTTTACTTTATTCCACAGCAGTAGTTTCACTCTGATAGAGGCCAGAGTGGTGTGTCAAAACTTGTTTTTTTTTTTCTTCTCCTAGCAGCAGTCTCTATTTAAAGTTAAAAGGACACATTCAGAATGAGAAAACACCTTCACCTAAACCCATTTCTGCTTTTTCAATGACCTTCTGCCAAATAAAAGCCAACTACAGACGTGTAGTCTTAATCTCAAATGGCTTGAGTAGATACTGTTCTACAGTACAAAAGTTTTAAAAATTGAGTTCCAGAATATCAAGTCCAGCCTGAGACTGAGAACATGTTGCTATGCTGTGTTTCCTAAGAAGAGATTTTACTGATATTTTCATTTTCAAAAGCCCAGCTATCAAGTGCTGGCAGGGTGATTTGCTGATGGGTTTATGAGCGTGAAACATTGTGTGTCATTGCTGGGGGTGACAGGGGACATGTGTGTGTCCCAGGCTGTGTCACAAGGAGCACTGCTGCTGGGCCATGAGAAATACTCAGTTCTTCTGGGCAGCAAGCAGGGCTGCAGCTCTGGGTTGATGACTGGTGGGCAGAGGTTCCCCACTCCCAGCCATGCTAGTCCTGGCAGGTGCTATCCCATGTGGGGCAGTGGGAGCTCAGCAGATGTCACTGGAAAAATATGGGGCTTGTGGGCAAGGTTATTACAGTAAATCTGATTTATGGAGAACAACCTTGACATGAAGTCTTGGATTTTTGATGTAGATACTTTCTGCCAATATTTAAGATCCCAGCTGGTGAATTAATTTAAGGAAAGTTGCTTTCATTCAAAAATTGGGTATTTTATTTCAGGTTTGCTGATGGCTAGATAATGTTCAATGTGGGTAGGCAGTAACATGCATTTTTATTAACCATCTTTAGGCCTACTGTCACTGGTATTAATTTTTACTTCCTTAAATTGTAAACTGGAAGCTGCAAGTTTTAGTGTGAGATGACAGATTGTGGGTGTTTTCAACTCATTCTTTTTAAAAGGAACTAGTTCATAACTTTGTTTTGGGGTTGAATTTAAATGTGCCATGGTTCAGGGCTTTCTGTTGCTTATATCCCAGTAAATTATCTAATACCATTGTTGCTCTGTTCACATTTTATTACTATTCCTGTTTATAGCAGCTTCATCTTGTGTGTTTATAATGGAAAAAAAAAATCTCTTTGCAAGGAAAATACAGTACTCACAGGAAAAAATTGAGTGGCAGGCTTGAGAAACTAATTTGAGTGGTATATTAAAAAAAGGAAGTATGGAGTCATACACAGGTATATGGAGAAGTGTGGCAGGTACAGCCTGTTCCTATTTATAGGAAGCCTTTTTACATCAAGTAAAAAAATGATGTGTTTTGTCAAATCCATCAGAAAATAAATCTCAGTAGTTTCTGTGTACACAAGGTATCTTTCTCTCAAGAAAATGCTATTTAATGTCATGGTGTCAAAACTACTCTGGAGTTTGAGCATGTGCAGAGTTAAATAATAAAAAACCCTTATTCAATGAATGCTGTTACAGAGCTCAGTTATGTTCTGTTCCCTCTCCAGAGTACTTTGACAATCGCCTCGTTGAGCACAGCACTGTCTCTGTGCTCTCCCAAGCAGCAGCATTGTGGTCACACCCCAAGGCCGGTGCAGCCACTTGCCATCTCCATCCTCCTCACTGCCATCAACCATTTTCTCTGCTTTCAAGTTTTTCCTAAATTTGGACTTTTGCACTGTTCTAGAAAGGAAAAACAAATGTACATATTCCAGGCATGAGATGCAAAACTGGCTTCTTTGCACAAGTCTGGTGTTTCTGGCTGCAGAGAGGCTTTTGCAGAGGTGAATGCCAAAATATATGTGTTCTTGCTGTGTAAATCCTCCCATGGTACCAAGTTGCTCTTCCTTTGTTGTTCTATTACAGAGTGTGATCAAAGGCTTTCACTTTGTAAGCGTCTTGAAAAATTGCCCATGTAATCTGATATACAGTTTATTTTTTCCCTGTAGCCTGCAGAATATTTGTATTTTTAGCAGCATGTAAAAGACATCATTTGAATTTTTTTGCCTGATAACAACAACAACAAAAAAGTCAGAAATGGAGGAGTGAAACTGCCTTTGAGTTAAATTTCACAGGAGATGTGAGAAGGAAGAGATGCAGAAATATTAGGTGACACAGTGAGACAGTTACTCAGACCTTGCTGCTTTGAAAAATTACACTGTAATTAAAATGTATTCGTCAAAATTTATATTCAAAGGAGGAACTGCAGCTTGGAAAAATAAAATAACAAAATACACTTTAATATTTCTATAATTGCTCTATTTTGATTGTGGAGCCAACAACAGGGGAAGATACACCCATTCCTGCTGTGAATTTGATGAATTTGCATTTTTCCAGTATCTGAACGGATGGGTGTAAAGTGGTGCCATGCCTGTGCTGTTGTCTCATAATGGGTCATGGAAGAGCCCTGATTATATTGCATGTGATACAATATTTCTCTCACACTGCTGACAACGAGGAGAGATGGATGCTTTCAAATTAAGACTTAGGGAAAGCTGAATCTCTTGGCCGTCTCCATCCATGACTGAAAAACATGGTGGCAGCGAGCAGGTTGCATTAAGGAGTTGTTATGATGAGACAAATAGTCTCTTGCAGGTGTCTGAAGGTGCAGACAAATGGGGTTAGCCTTAGAGAGTGCTGATGCTTTTCTTCATCATAACTCCCCGAGTTTTTTTTCCTCCTCATTTTATAATCCCACCCTTCAGATGACCCTAAATGATGCCTTTGGCTGCTCTGGCTCGTTCAGCAACAAGCACCACTGTTGAGATACATCTTCAGCTGGCTGGGGTAGCATGTTCTATGGGAAGGAGCCCTTCAGGTTCCTCTTGAAGGGAGGTCAGGATGGCTCCTTGTTGTGGTTTAAGGTATCCATTATAGAGCTACAATGGCCCAAAGGTTTGGGTAATGCAGCCTGTGGTGGCCTGACTTTTAGCGGTGCCATAGCTGTTAATGTGGTCTGAGCTGGGCTGGCTGTGGCTCCACAGAGTTTCAGAGGAGGAGGACTTGATGGACCTTCCCTCAGCCCTCTTCCTTACAGCCACCCCTGGGGCTTTTGTCTGCCCATGTTTTTTCCTTGGTGTTTTAGATGCATCTCTGGTGAATGAGGAACTAGTTTTGGCTTGACAGGGAGGATAGGATGCTCCTTTGGCCTTGTGAGGACAACACTCAAGTTGTGTCTGATGTGGGAAGTTATCTTGCTCATACATATGCGTACGGGATGAGAAAGACCTCAGGGACCTAGACTGGGTCTTGCTTAGACCAAGACTGGTCCATCTCAGCATCTTGCTGCTGTGTTGTTTTTCTTTTGGAGTTGTATATAAAGATAATCACCTAGAGGCCAATTCACTTGCCTCATGCACACTTCAGTAGGCAAAAATGTCTCCTTTTAATTTCTTCTTTGATATTAAATCTGCCTCTGGATGCCCCTACAGAGCATCTCCTGGCTTCCCATCCATAGGTGGGGCAGGAGCACGGTGGTTTGCTGTTATCCACTGGACGCTGTGCTGAGCAGTGCCTGGCTGGTGCCTGTCCTGTCCTGGGCTGGGGCTCTGTGGCTGGTTTGTGTGTCTCGATTTAAAAACCATCTCTTTCATACTGTCGTGTGTGTGCCTGAGAACAAAGACAAGAACCTCCTTGGTTGGGTTGGGTTGTGTCCCAGAGCAGGGAGCAGGGAGCTGGCAGTCCTGCTGTGTGCAGGCAAGCTCCACAAATGCTCTGTACAGCGGCTGTGCAACCTTAGCCTAATTTTAGCTGTGGGATATGGTTGGAAGCTAAAATTGTCAACGAACATTTTTTGTATTAGCACTTTTCTAAAATATTTCACATACTGTGTACACATTTACTTATCTCCTTTCCCCTCCCTCCTGCTTTTTTTTTTCCCATACAGCTTCTGATATGAAGAAGGATATAGAGTCTTTAATAGCCCAGGAAAAAGCAGAGATCGTCGCCAAGTATGAAAAGGTACCAGCCTTGTGCCTCTCCCTGACATGCTGGCTGGGGCTGAAGCTGTTTAATCAATTAGGAATGCATCAAATAAGAACTTTTGCCTCCCTGCAGGCACTGCCCCAGTAACCCTCATGCCATCAGGCTTCATGCCAGCTCTCTCTGCCTGTACGTCCCCTCTCACTATATCCCCAGAGTTCCTTGAGGGTCCTGTGTGTGCTCAGTATAGATACTGAAAGGTGCTGAGCTTCTGGTGCTTCAGTGCTCCCTTGACACCAGGATGACTTATGCCCACAGCACTGTTTTTTCTGATGTGCAGCCCTTACCAGCCTCTAGCAGAGGCACACGTGGAATACTGGATAGGCTGAAATTGGCATTTTTCTCTGGCCTGCCTTGTATTTGGCTCTTTAGAGCAGGTTTTGCTCTCTTGGCTTGATGCCTTTTGTCATTTGGGAGAGAGGGATGTGGGCTTTGGGGGCAGGATGCAGACACTGGGGCATTCTCAATGCTGGGACCAACTCACAGGAATCCTTTTCTGCTTTCAGGGCAGGCAGGAAGGAGCTCAGATTGACCAGTGGGAAGATGCCGATTTCACGCTGTACAAAGTTACAGACCGGTTTGGATTCCTGCAGTAAGTCCTCCTGCACTCTCCTTTCCTTTCTGACGTGTGTGTGTTTGGGCTATCCTTTGCACTGAGCATGACAGGCCCAGCATCTCTTCCATAAGCTGCTCTGTGGCTTGGCTTGATTAATCCCAAACACAGGAGGAAAGACTAAATGGGCCTCCTTCCCTCATCTGTGCATGTCCAAACACTCTGATGCTTTGAATCTGCTGCAGGGCAGGGCTTAGACATGGTTTCCTACCACAAGCCTGGTTTTAGAAAGTGCAGGCTGATGCTCCTGTGCCACCGTGGTGTGTCATAGAGGGAGACGCCCTTGCATTTGCATCTGATGATGCAGGGAACTATAGGAAGAGACAAGACATCTTGGTTGAGATCATCAAGAACCATCATTGGTTCCCTTAGGAAATCTCCATCCTAACCAAGGCACACATGAATTAGATGCACACTCTGTGCCTGGGAAGAGTGCTTAAAATAACTGTTTTTATTATGATTCTGAACAAAAGTTACAATAGTAGGTGTTATGTGTGCATGAGGGGGGTTTTAAGCAATTGCTGTCCAGAAACTCTGCTTCCCCACCCTTTAAATTACTGATCATGTGTGTATTGAAGAGGAGATATATGCCCAGGATTTCCAGTTATGTCCAGTGCTTGATCACCCCCCAGGAGCTCCTGTTGGGTGGTGGGATTTTGGATGGTGCTTCCCCTGCCTCTTTCATACTGGGGGCAGCTGTAGGAAAGGCATAAAGTCCCCAGGACTCAAGTGTCTGAGGTGGTCCCTGAGCTGCAGCTCCCTGTGCTCTTCCACACCCTTTCTTGCCCATGGAGTAACCAGTGACCCATTGCTTTTCCAGCGAGCAGGAGCTGCCAACCCGCACCGCCTTGGAGGAAAAGGTGAGAGCTGCCAGCTCTGTCATCATGGATGTGACATCCTTATCACACCAGCTGGGGAGGGAATGTTTTTTGAGGAAACAAGTGAGCAAGTAAGAGCAAAGCAGACAGCCAGCACCCACTGGTCACTGCTGCTCGCCCACAGGTGGAAACTCTGCATGATGCCCAGCTGTTGGAGCTTTAATTTTGCTGGGTCAGATATCTTCCCTCCTCCACACTGCACCGAAAAGCACCTCTTAAAGCAATATTAGGCTTTCCCCTCTGCTTTGGCACAGTGCTCAGCAGCTGTGGCTCCTAAAGGGAAGTGCATGTGCAAGGGAAAATGCTGGAAGTTCTAGGCGTAAGCATCGTCTCCATCCTCAGTTCCCCTGAGATGACAGCATGTCCTCTGTTAGGACCCTGCTAACTGGGACTGAATCACGTTTCTGCCAGTCTGATACAGTGATAAGATTTAAGTCTAACTGGACCTGCAAGGATTTTTATTGTCAGGGAATACTCTTGGGAATGCTTTCTCTATGTTAAGCCTGTGTGTCTTATCATTTTCACCAATGCTGCTTTTAATTACCAAGTGCTGAAATTACTGGTTTCTGCACGCACCTGTGGATTATTCCCATCCCTGATGTGAGGTCTTTGCATAGAAGTTTAAACCTAAGAGAATGAAGTTTTGTGTTTTCAGGAGGCATTTCCTGGGGCTTTATTTTTCTTAAATTTGTCTTGTCTTTTCTTCTCCCTTGCATCAGCAAAAACAGCAGGAAATTGAACGCGTGGACAAGTGGCTTAAGATGCTGAAGAAATGGGGCAAATACAGAAACAGTGACAAGGTAAGGAGGAAAAGAAAGAGTGTATGTCTGGAAGGGTGGGTGTGATGCATCCTTATGATGAGTCAGGCTTTTGAAAAGTCAATAGAGAAACCGGAGATCTCTGGAACATTGCCTGATTCTACTCGTTAGTCTTTAATATTTTAAAGCTTTCCTAGAAATTTCTGGGTTACCAGTCAAGGTAAAGTCCTGTTCCGACTTACATAGCTTTATAAAGGGTTTCCTAGATGCTGTTGCTGTGTCTGCACTTCTGCTTCCCTGTGCAAGCAGGAGCACAGCAGGGATGTTTGTGTGCCCAGCTGGCTCCCTGCCCTGTGAGAGCAGAGGGCAGTGCACACTACAGGTCGCTCCTGTGTCTCCACCTCCTGGCAATGATGTGGGAGATGTGACTGATATGGCCCAGTTGATGTTCCTGAGTTGTAATTCTCCCTGGGGGAAGAATTATTTGTCTAGAATATTATCAAGATTTTGTATTTTGCTCCTAGCTGTGCCTGTGAGAAGCCACTTAGGTATTATATTGTGTATACCCGTCTGTAGAAATCAAGGAAGGAGACACCAACATTATGTATTGACTTTGGTGTTAAAAAAACCTCTGAACTAAACACCACTGCAAAACTGAATTGTTTTTAATAAATAGTATCTGTTATATGTTCCTCTTACAAACCTCTTGAAACAAAAAACCCTTTGAGCCTAATGACAGGACCCTTTCTGGGTAAGGAGAGGAGCGTTGTGTCTGACCTGCTCTGCTTGCAGCACTCTGCGCAGGAGAGGCCTGAAGCCTGGCATTACCTTGTTGCCATGGCCTCCATGGAGCCTTCATATTTAGCAGGAGGAGTGGAGTATTTTGCTGGACTGCTTCTAGCTCCTGCTGGGAGTCCTTGGGAGAAATTTGAGCTTGGTTAAAAGGGCTGTATAGAGAGAAATATCTGTGAAAAGTATTTGCATAGTTGTAAAGAGAGCATTAAGCTGAGTATCCTCCTTGCCCAGCTTCAGGAGTCATGTCCAGTTCACCCAGCCAAAGACCAGCTGTAGTCTCACCCTTAAAAAAAAAACCAACAAAACCAAAATAATCTTAATGACAGCAGGGATGGGGTGGAAGTGTGCTTAGGATTTTATAATCCTTCTGTTCCCTTCAGGGTGGTTCTAATTACTTTGTTCATCAGTGCTGCTCCACAGGCAAAATCAGAGGCTCTCCTGTGACATGGTTCTTTCTAATTAGAAGTTAGCACTAATTGGTTAGTGACCTTGTGGGTAAACCACCAAATTCCAACAGGGTACAAGGGAATTCCTTCAGATCCTGGAGGATGTTTGGGGTGGGTAACGATGAGTGGTTTTAGCACACCTTGTCGTCCCTGGGTCAGACAGTGGGGACAGACAGGACCCAGCATGAGTGCTGTGGAGTGGTAGTGATCTTGAATCCCCCTCTGGTTTGGATTTCTCTTGATAATTAGTGGATGTGTTAAGTATGCTGTAGCTGATGTCCCTCAGATCTGCTGGATGGCAAAGGGTCAGACTGGCAAGTGGTTTTGAGGATCTTTGGGTCACAAAATCAGAAAGCTCTTGTAGTAGAATAAAAGATGTTATAAATAACAGCCTGGAAGTGATTGATGACTCTTGGGCACAGAGATGGCATTGTCCCATGCTGGGAGACTGGAAATGGCTGTCCCCTCTCCCAGCAAAAAGAGAAGCAGTGCTTGGCCCCAAGCAGGGAAGGAGCAGTCTGGTGACCCTGGGGAGTAGAAAGGAGCTTTGGTTTTAGTCCTGTCCAGCCTAACACCTGCTGCCTTGCACCAAGGCAGGTGTAGGGAGGAAAATCTGTAGCGGCCACACACCATTAAATGCAAAGAGCCGGAGAAGCACAGAGGAAGTGTGCCTTCTTTTAATAAAAAAAAGTAAAAATAGGTTGCATCCTTTACCTTGATGTGCAACACCATGCTCTTGTGTCAGGAGCCAGTATTCCTGCTGCCAGAGCTGGATGCAGTTCAACTGTGGCATTTCAAGGACCTTATGCTGGGATCCCAGTCATGTCAGATTGCTATGGGTTTTTTTCTAGCTAAAATAAATGTGACAAGTCCTTGATCTGATTTTTCTAAAGCAGAGTGCGTTGGTTTTGTTCCTTCTGTGAGTGCTCAGGCTGCCACATCTACATCGCATGTTTGCTTCAGGTTTGTTTTCACCAGTTGGCTGACATGATAGAAACTCAAGTGTCACAAGACAGCCACTCTGTGTTATTTTAACAATGACTAAGATGTCATCTTTGAAAAAATCCTCTTATTGAAAACTAGAACCTTCCTTTGATGTTAATTTTGGTACACTGTTCTTTATTAGAGGGGGAAAAAATCTTGTTGCAGGAACCACAGGCAGTTTCAGAGAGAAGTTGCCCTGACTTTGACTCTGCTTGAATGACGTGGAAACCCATGTTATTTTCCAGACCGGGACTTCCTGGACTTCAGGGCCAACCTTTTCAGTCCAGTTCATGTGCTGGAGCTGGCAGACATCTGATCATATCAAGTGCTTGATGAAGAGGGACTTAGCAAGCAGGCCTTCATGGTTTGCAGCATCTTAGTACCCTTTCGAGGCTTAGGTTTTTGTCTCATCATCTGTGTTGTGAAATATCAGCAGGAGGAGGGAGGTTGTGTACCCATCAAGGACATTGACCCCAAAGCAGCCACCTGTCAGTGGGCAAGAAAGCAGCATTTTCAGACCCCTGGCATGAGCCATCGCCAGAGAGCAGCAGGTTTGGCTTTTTGTTCCACCACCTGCAGCCTGTGTGCATCCCTGAGTGCTGCAGATTGCAGTGTGGGTCTTGTGACTGTCACACAATATAGGAAATAAGGCTGAAAAAAAAGAGTGGGACCTTTTACAGTTCCTTGCCTAGAACGACCTGGCTAGGAACTGAAATAATTTCTGGCATAACCTGTTTCAGGATGAGCAACAAATAGGATTATCTTAATTAAAGTAATGCCCTGGGGCTCCCTGTGCTCATCATTGCCTCAGATCTGTCTCCATCTCTGTTCTAGACACATTTTGTAGCAATCTGATTTAATTTCAGTAGCAAGATCAGCAAAAAGTGACACCCAGCACAATTCCTCATATGGGTGGGGTTAGAATGATGCAATGGTGCCTTTTTCTGGCTGAACTTCCACAAGCAAAAGGGTACAAAAATAAATGAGTCCATGAAAGGACCACATTGTTTCGCAGAGTTAAGGTATGTCAAACCTGCAAAGAAGTGGTAAACTGTGTTGTTTGGGGTTCAGCACAGGGAGCACAGGGAGGCTCACGTGGTCTGTCTCCTCTTCACTGCTGATTTCAACCCAAGCTTAAACCCCATCCTGGCTCTGCTTGGGAAGGTTAGGAAATGGCTGATACCATGTAAGAAACTACACAGTTCTGGCAGCATAGTTTTGCAGATAAAAAAGGCTGTGCTGTGTGCAGTCCGACAGTGGGATAATTTATTCATCGTAGCTCTGAAATGGATTTCAGCCAGAAGCAATAGTCATAGGAGGAGGATATGACCTCTGCATCATTTGCAAGCTGCATCTTGCTGCTGGCCATGTGAGATGGGACCTTTAGAGATGTCTGGTTTTTAGGCAAAGCCTGCCTTTGTGTAGGGGGGAAGCCTTGTCTCTGCTAAGGTCATGGGAGTGCAGGGTGCTTAATCCAGTGCATGCCAGCAAAGCGGTTTAGGATGAATCAGGGATCTGTATGGACTGACACAGACCCCCAAGAGTGAACAGTCTGGTAATGCCAGGGAGAGCCAGCAGATGTTCCTTGTGCCAGGGCTGACTGAAGTCAGACCTCCTGCCTGCAAATGCCATGAGAAGGAGGAAAGGGGGTTGTGTCTGGGAGCTGTAGGGTGGCTTTGCCTGCTTTTTTTTTTCCATTTTGGAAAGGCAGGTAGCATTTTCCTCTCCTCCAAAGGTAGCCTGGGCAATAACTGTAAATGCCTGCCCATGGCCCACCAGCTTTAGGATTTAAATTTGTCCCTGCTTTGTTGGGATCCCATCGGAAATAGCTGCATAGGCTCTAGCTGCAGGCACAACAGCCGAGTTTGGAGCAAGCATTAACCATATGGAAAGAAAGCCATGCATGGTGATGTTCAGTCTGCCAAGCATCCTGCATGGCCACATTATCAATCAGCAGGCTTTGTGGTACTAAAAGAAAATCCTCTTCTCCAGGGTGGTAGTGGTCATGGTGGTGGTGGAGGCTTCAGCCAGCACTCCAGGTGAAGGTTTGCACAGCTCAGTTCCCCTGGGGCATCACTGGTATAGGATGTGAAGAAGTCCTTTCTCTCCAGAAGGATGACTCATTGAGTCCTAAAGGAATTGAGGAAGAAGGGCTGCCCTCACTTGAGGGTGTTGGAGACATACACTGGATATATGGAAAGGCTTGAAAGGGATATCACCATGCATACCCAAAATCTGCACATTGCTCCTGCAGTCTCTTCCTGATGATGCAGGCATATGGCTGAGAAGTTAACAGTGACAGACTCCAAAGTGTGAAGGTGAACTGCAATGCGTATATTCTGCTTCAAAAACTAACCCACCTCTCCCAAATCCTTTTTAATTTCACTGTCTTAACTAGTGCAAAAAGATGTTCTGTCTTTAAAGGCAGTGACTCAATCCCTCTTATTCAAGACCTGGAACAATTGGTTGGGTACTTCTCAAAAGAGACTGCTGGTGCAGAAAGATGGAGCTCAAGTCTGTACTTCCATAGTCTTCCACATCCCATCTATTAGACAGAAAATACATCAGGAGGGGAGAGATAGGGATTGGGTGATGATGGCCTCTGTGCCATGAGCTTTGTATGTTAAAGCCTGGAGAGGGAAGATGATCCTATGGCCAAACCTCTGGAATAAGTTTTAGACGCTGTGGTTTCAGTCCTTGGCTGACACAGCCTTTCTACAGTGTCTTGAACTGTTGCTTTGACCACCAGCATCTCCCTTTGTGAAGCAGAATGGTGTCTGTTCTTCCTGCCTGTGCATCGGTCTGTCAGCCTGCGTGGTCCACGATCTAGGTGCTCTCTGCCCACCTGTAAGGGTTGAGCAGTCTGTCAGAGACAGGAGAGAGTGACAATGAGGGTTGCTTTTGACTGTCTGTCACATGGAACAGGAGTTATCATCACATGCAGCCATACCTCTGTCTTTTTATTCCGGCATAAATATCACTTGTAATGGTAACTTCCCTATTTTCCTTCAAGTTTCACAATGAAGAAAAGTTGCTCATTTTTTTCTGGGTGACTCACAGCTCAGGTTTTATCACTTTCATGTCTGGAGGTGGTGGGAGGAGGAAAGCCCTTGGATAAATAACAGGAAGGCATTTCAGTTCAGTCCATCTCAGCATATTTTGCACCTCCCCTGTTCCTGTAGCACTTGTGCAAAGAAAATCATTAGAGATATTGTAAATATCTGTGCCACTGAGGGTTGCACTCTTTAAAGTACAACAATACCAGCTCTGAGAATTCAAAACAAAATTATTTCCTTCCCACGGACCGGAGTATGATCATATGCCTTGGCAGCTGTTAAGGCTGCCAATCCATTGGAAAAATGTAATCTTTTCTGAATTAGTATTTTTGTCAGAATTGGTACTTATTCCAGTTTCTTGATCCCGCCTCAGCTTTTCCTTCATAAAGGCATGAGTGCTTGCAGGAGCCAGGCTTTTGTGGGCACCTACTACTTTGGGGATGTTGGTTCATCTAATCCTCCTGTTGCTTTGTGTCTCTTGATGCATGGCACGTCTTTCATCCTGATGCAATGGTTCCTGGGAAATGTGTCTTTCACTGCAGGTATGAATCTGTCCCACATGATGGGAAGGTTTGCAGTCCTTAGAAGCACCTCCTTACATGAGCCTTTGGGTGTGCAGATGGTGAATTAGTGCTGTCCCACTTAAAATGCAGGATGCTGTTGAACAGGATGGTGGCCTTCCACGGGCATGTCTTGCTGGTGAGGTTGCTTTTAGGGGGCAGCTCTTATCTGATGTGCACAGAGGGAAGGGCAGGATCTGGTAAAGGATTTCTGAAGGATTTTGCCCTGGCTATGCACTGGACCTTCACAGCTGGTGCTAAGCAACACCTGGGACAGAGCAAGCATTTGGGAAGTTCTGAGGATGGGGTTTTAAATGTTGAATGTCCATTACACTTTCAGAATCAGGATACGTTACAGACACTGTCAGCAGAAATGCTGAAATATTTATCATAATGGAGTGGAAAAGCATTCTCAGAAACATCTGGTTCTCCTGGTCCTACATGGTGATCTTGGCATTTACTACAGAGTTATTTTATAAACTTTTTTTGACTGGGATAGTGATGTTAATTCTTTCCTGTCTCCCCTCCTGTCTTACCTCCTGATCTTGAAACTCTTTGGGACAAGGGCCACCATTCCTGGGTTTTCCCCTTGGTGGGCACTATGCTGCCATGAAGACAGTAACGAAAAAAGGAGCATCGGTCTGTGCTCATGGAAGCCATGAGCCAGCACAGTGCCATGGTTAAGGTCTTTATATCCTTGTGAGAGGCTGACCTTAAAAAGTCAGGTTGGAAATAAAAAATCTGGTGGTGCAAGGTGGGTCTGAATGGAAAGGCAAGAGGAGCGGGTGTTCAGCTTGGTGTGGCAAAGGCAGTATGGCAGGCCCATATCCAGAAAACCTTCTACTAGGATCTTGTGCTTCCTTGGGGATTGCAGTCCTTCTCTTACCTCAGCCTGGATTGCATGAAGCAGAACACCCTATGCCAAAAGAAGAGGGATTTTGAAGGTGGTTGGATGCATTTTTACCAGGCAGTGATGGCAGCTCCAGTTGACTGCCTGGTCGGGCACTGCCCTTCTTAGCTCCAAGCTCATTCCTGTGACTGGAAATCTGGCACCTCTGTCCCTCCCAAGGAATTGCCTGGTTCTGAGGGAGCACCATGAGGCAACATAAATACCTGCCATGGTTGGAGCTTGGGCATGTGCCACAGGTCCATCAGTGGACCCAAGGGTCCTCAGGAATTTGGAGGAGTGCTACAGTGGGTTTTGTAGTGCAGCTGCAAGGCATTTCACAGGTGGGATGAATGAAAGGAATGAAAATATTCAGAAATTGATATTTTTCTTTTTTGTGAAGCTTTTTCTTTTAATGGAAGAAGTCAGCAATGGAACAAAAGCTTTTTTTTTTTCCTGTTTTCCATTGAAATTTAATGGGGCCTTTATGACAAGAAAAAGGGAAGAAGCATCTGGACATGAAGTGAACAAAGACCTCTCTCCTATTAAGACAGATTGAGATAGCTGGGGTTGTTCAGCCTGAAGAAGAGAAGGCTCTGAAGAGACCTCTGTGTGGTCTTCCAATACTTAAAGGGGGCTTATAAAAATGAGAGAGACTGACTTTTTACACAGGCAGATAGTGATAGGACAAGAGGCTCTGGTTTTAAACTAGAAGAGAGGGCAGGCTTAGATTAGATGTAAGGAAGAAATTCTTCATTTTGAGGGTGGCGAGGTTGCTCAGAGAAGTTGTGAATACCCCATCCCTGGAAATGTTCAAGGCCAGGTTGGATGGGATTGTGAGCAGTCTGGTGTAGTGAAAGGTGTCCCTGCCCATGGCAAGGGTGTTGGAACTAGATGATCTGTAAGGTCCCTTTCAACCAAACTCCTCTATAATTCTGTGGTTCTATGATTTTGACTGAGCAGTTGTCTTCGATGGATACTCAGCAGGTATGCAGTTCATCCATCAGATTGGAGATGCCCTCTTTGTGCCAGCACAGGCAGAGGAAGTGATTGCCTGGGGTGTCTGCTCAGATGGCTGATGATCTGCAGCAGCAAACCATGGAGAAAATGTGTTTGCCACCAGCAGGACCAGCTAACTTTGTTCGTGTTTTCCTCTCTGCAGATGTGCCGGCGCGTGTACAAAGGGATCCCGCTTCAGGTGCGAGGCCAGGTCTGGTCACTTCTCCTGGATGTTGAGAAGATGAAGAAGGAGAATGAAGGAAAATATGAGGTATTGGCTCTACCTGGCAAAGACAACAGAAGCAAGAAGATGGGGAGCTCAGATTGGTTGGTGAAGCTGGTTTGGTGAGGGCTGAAAATGCAACGGGTATCAACTCTTTATCCATGGGTTTGTATTAGGCTGGGATCTTTTACCATGTTAGCTGGCTGCTTTCTGTAATATGCTGCTTCCATTTATTCTGCTGGAAATTGGGAGCAAAGTTGCTGTCAGTGTTGCTGCATCTGTAGAGAAAGATGCAGGGAAGAGTGAGGGGAAGTTTTCCATAGGCAGTGTGTAGAAGCCCTTGGTGGATAATTAACTTATTTTCCAAGCCTGTGTTATGATTTATCTTGCATCATGTACCAGGACAAGGATCAGGGTGTTATGGAGACAATTATTTTTCAGAGGCAGGAGGTTGAGTGCTGCTTCCAACAGGTGTTTCTAAAAATCCCTGCCTATTAAGTGGGAAGATGCTAACACTCATTATAGTTAGTCAAGCGTGGATATTACTGGCAAGGTGCCGTGGGGCTGTAGGCACATGCAGGGGTTGGGGGAAGGCAGGCTGGGCTCACCACAGTAAGCACAGATAAGGAAGCTCTCCCAGCACACAGATTAAAATTATGTTCCCCCCCTCAAAGCTGTGCTGCACAGGCAGGGAAGCAATCCAAACAAATGAAAGTGGCAAGGAGTTTATCTATGCTCCAGAGGGGTCTGTGATAAACAGGAGCTTCAGGGCTAATAGGCTTTTCTGGATGCAAACCCTCCACAGGCTCATCTTAATCTACCTCTTCTTTGGTGCCACCTGCCGCCAGTAATTAGCTCTCCCCTTATTTGCTCCAGGAAAGGCTCAGTGCAGGTCCTGGTTGAGGGGTTTTGCTTTCAAGAAGGGACTAAGCCTCAGACTTGTGTCCTGGAGGGACTGGTTCCAAGGCCACCCCATTTCTCCCTGGGGCATGACCCATGACGCAAAGGCCTGGAGGCTACCATGGGACATGCCACGCTTGCTTTTGATATAGGTGTGATGCTCTGCCTCCCTGGGGTTTGTTAGCTGCAGCCAGAGGCCTTGAGGGGAGCTTGAGAGGGGAGCAGGAGAAACGTATTGGCCATGGGGCAGAGCAGAGGCATCCTGGCTTTTACCCACTGCTTTGTACAAGGTTTTTGGGGTGGGACTTCAGCTTTCCAGCCTCTGCTCTGCCACCAGCTTGCAGGGCTCACAACACTAATGAGCTTGGCAGAGCATCTGTGGAGTTCCCAGGTTACTAACACAGGGAAAAAAGGAGAATAACCCATCCTGTGTTTCTTTTTTAATGTCTGCGCAATTAATAAAGCCTCCTGGATGCATGGAGGTGACAAAGTGCTGTGTGACCTACCTGCTATTAATGTGCAATGGTTTTAAAAATACCCAAAGTAGGGTATTTACAGTCTTTGGGAGATTTCTATGTTGTTCTGGCAGGGAAAACAAGAGGCCCTTTAGCAAAAAAATTTGAACTGAAGTGACCTTGTACACATGAATAGTCTTATTTTCTCAGGTAGTCTGCCTGTTTTATAGAGGGCAAGGAGCCACAGGATACAGAGACCACAGTATTTACAGCAGGGAAATCATGTTGTTCATCAGATCTTCATTCCATCATCACTTTTATCCTCACTTGTCCTGTGCAGGCAGTAATTCAAAATAGCCTCTGTACTGTTGCTCCTCCATACAGCTGCTTTCAAGGCTGGAGTTAATATTCCCAAGATGCTGTGATCGTCCTAAATGTTGGCTGTGCTGGACACATGTGGGTTCTAATGACCTTCTGATGTTCCCCAGAGCTGATGTGGCCACTTGGGAGGTCAACAGCAGGCTGGAGGCACCTCATATCAGGCTGACAAGCATTCACAGCATGGCAGCTGCTGGAGCAGATGATAAGTATCTGTGCAGATGTTCTATTTTCTGAGCCAGGAGAAGTCCTGACCCTGGGCTTAAAGCAAGTTGGGCTTGCTGCTCATCTCTGCTGCCTCCAGCCTGCTGGTGAATCTCAGTGTGCCTGAAGACAGTCACAGAACATATTTTCTTTGTGCAATTAACCCTGGAGACGTGAAAGGAGGAGGGCATGATCACTGGTGGTATCTAAAGGCTGTGAGATGAGATGCATGACTATAGCATAATGGTCCTTGCCAGCAGTACAGAGCTGAACAGTGGGTTGCAAATGGGACTGCAGAGGGATTTGTCCATGGAGCATCTTCATCTTGGGGCTCTGAGGGCACAATTGGTTAAGGTCTTAAAGTTTCATTTGAGTTTCCATTTTTTTGCAGTGAACTTCAGTCCTTTTTCTGTGGGATGCTGCCTTAAATGATTAGCCAGCCTGGGGGAAACATGGGGATTCTTGGCTTTGAGTTTAACTTCTGTTCTGGACTCTGTCAGTTTCTTAAAATTTGAACCAGTCCAAGGGAATATTCCAGGACTGCTTTTCTAGTGGAAGCTCCTTAAATCTAAGATGATTCTCTTCTGCAGGGAAAGTAGTAGTTGGAGATCACAGAATCTGTAGTAGCAATTTGGACTTTATTATGACTGAGCCTCTGAAAAACTGAGAGTGCCATGTACATCTGCATATTGGTTTCTTAAGCATCAGCAGAGCTCTCAATGCTTTATGACAGCTAGCCAGGCAAAGAAATGAAAATAAATGAGAATGGAATTGAATTGTAAAGATTTTAGATTCTGAAAATTCAGTATTCATTGAAAGATTGGCAAAGGCTGGATTGGCAGCTGCTGCTGCCTTAGCGTGTGAGTGTGGGGTCATCCCTTTCTCCCTGGGCCAGCAGCACAGACAAGGGGTCCAGAGCTCACTGCCTGACTGCAGTTCATTGCTCACTGCAAGGCATCAGCGTCTCCTGCTCTGGATAGCACTGTGCAGCTATCAAGCTGCCACTCCTGCTGTAGGAATCCTGCCTTCTCTCTGTGTGAAGAGAGGTACAGGCTGAGATGGTGTCTGATTCCTGCCTCTTGTCTGCCCCTCTCCCAGCAAATGAAAGAACAAGCAAAGTGCTTTTCATCGGAAATCAAGCAGATAGATTTGGATGTTAACCGCACCTTCCGAAACCACATCATGTTTCGGGATCGCTATGGAGTGAAGTGAGTATGGAACACTTCCATGGCTATATGGATGGTGGTGCCAGTGCATATGTGAGGGATGAGCTGGAGGGGGTGGCCAGCAGCACCTAAACTTAAGAGTGGCTCACAGGAAAGCAAAGCCATCTTTGCCTTCTTCTCAAACCCTCATCACACAGTGTGACCCACAGATGCTGGGCTGCTGATTCTCTCTTCAGAGAGGTCCATGCTGGACTAGGCTCAGCCCCAGTTCTTGAGCCAAGCAACAGCTTGTTGCAGTGTCTTGTCCCCCAAGGGTCTCAGTTGCAGAAGGCTTGGTTTGGGATGGCTAGGATGATGGGGTGAGCCCATCAGGATCTGGGAGGGATGGGGTATCCACAGCAGATGGGATTGGAGAGGTTTGAAAAAGTGACTTTGTCACTGGGATAAATCTCGCTTGGCTGCACAGTCTCCGAGGAATGTGCTTTCTGGTTTTGTGAGCCCTGCTCCTTGGAAAAGCCTTAAGTACCAGTTGTTTGGGTTTTTTCAGAATCTGTTTTCTGTGTGTATGCAGTCATGTGCTCATGAAGCTGGAGATCTCATGCTCAGGTGTTTTAATATCCTTCTTTTTCCCCAGGCAACAGGCACTCTTCCATGTCCTGTCAGCATACTCGGTTTATAACACTGTAAGTAGTAAGTCCAGTTAACATGAAGAGCGTTGTGCTTATATATATATATGTAAAGATTTAAAGAGAAGCTTTATATATGTGTGTGTTTTTGTTGACATACATATTTTCATGTGTGTATATATATAAACACACACTTATTTAGCCAATGGTTATTCCAGTTTTAAGTACTAATACTGGCTCGTACAGAGAGCTGCAGGACTCTAAGGCAGCACAAGAATCTTTGCTTGGTTTCATTCCCTTGTTCATTTTGTTACCTGGTAAATGACATCTGGCATATTCAGTTTGGGTGAGCATCAGCACAGAATAAGGGATTGCCCTTTGGCTTTTCAGCAACACTAGTCTTCTGTCTGTCATGTTTCCGACTTCTTGTCTTACACCAAATGGCATCCTTGTTGAAAACACTACAGCAAACACTACAGCATTTGCTACAGCAAACCAGCCATTTTTAGCTGAAGAACACAGGCAGAATAAACTGAAATTAGCAGCTGAACCTACTGCTTCCACCTCCAGGAGGGGACAGTTATCCCAGAAGATGCTCCGGGATTTATTTAAGGAGCCTCCCTCGTGCCAGATAAATGCTTACCAGATTTATTTACTGTTTAATTACTTCAGTGCTCATATGGCTGAAGGAATCCTAAACAGTATTGGAGCCACATGCTGTTTGTCATCCCAAAGATAGATTGGACAAAAGGAAGACATTTTTTACAATGAGTGTGGTGGGGCATGGAAATAATTGCTCAGAGAAGTTGTAGATTCCCTATGCTGGAAGTGTTCAAAGTCTGTTTGGATGGGGCTTTGAGCAACCTGATCTGGTGGAAGTTGTCCCTGCCCATGGTGGGGGGGTTGGACAAGATGATCTTCAAAGGTCCTTTTCCAACTCAGACTACTCTGTGAGTCAGTGACGTGGTAGATGCTGTAGATGTATGGGAGCTGTGAATTTGGACATAAATGGTAAAAACTTTGAAATGGAACAGGCCTTGGAAGAGGAGAGGGAAGTACAGGCAGCTTTAGCATTATGGTAGGCTCTGCCAGCATGGCAGCACGTGGACCCCTCTTGACTGTTTCAGGAGGTGAGCTACTGCCAAGGGATGAGCCAGATTGCAGCCATCCTCCTGATGTACTTGAACGAAGAGGATGCGTTCTGGGCGCTGGCACAGCTGCTCACCAACCAGCGCCACGCCATGCACGGTAAGGCTGGGCTGGGGGCGGGGGTGTCTGCAAAGGAAGGGAAGATTGTTCAGGTTGGTTGGCAGAACCTTGTTTCTCCTCACATACTTAATTAAAGTGCGTGAGGCTTAACTACTTGCACAGCCTGACTAGGGAGCTGAACTTCACTCATGGAGGCAGACAAGTTCTTATCAAAAAAAAGAGTTTTATCCACCTGAGCTTTAGTGCTCAGTAATTAACACTCACAGAAGTGCTGTCCTCCCTCCAGAGTACCTTGCCCTTGGCAATCAATTAACTCAAGGTTATGAGTTTGTAAGTCTCACAGAAGTATATCCAAGAGTATCCACACTAAACGTGGATGTAATTCCACTAAATGTGTGGTGTATTATTTTACTTCAAACACGTTAAAGATCCTTTCATCTTACTTGTGCTTAGCAGTAATCCATGCACAGAGGGCTGTTTAATGGGCAGAGAGCTAAACCTTACAGCTTGATAACTTTGGACAGTCTTAAATGTATGTCCCACTAGATTACAGGACACTGCACAAGCTTGTGGTGTTCAAATATCTTCAGCTGTTCTCTGAACCTCAAGAGAGAGGTAGGTACTGAGGTGTGTTTGGAGAGCTCTTGGCCAAGGCGAGTTGCAAGCAGGCAGACAGTGGGAGCTCTGTGGGCCTGCTCTGTGGGGCTAGGTGAGAAGGACCAGCTGGGCATGGTCTGAGGTTGCCCAGTTGGGGTGAAGGGTGGCCTCTGGGAAGGAAGGTGAAAAGGAGGTAGCTGGGCACCCTGTTTTTCAGCCAACTTCAAAAGGCAACGCAAGAGATGAGTTTATAGAAAATCAGGCTGTCTCTGTCACTGCTTTCATGGGTTTTTTTATTTCTCTTGTCTTTTCTTGTTAAGGTTTTTTCATTCCTGGTTTTCCGAAGCTGCAGAGGTTTCAAGCCCATCACGAGCAGATTTTAAACAAAATGTTTCCCAAACTGAAGAAGCACATGGTATCTCTTTACTATCAGTCTTCCTATAATAATGCCACATTTTAATGATAAAGCAATTAATATAGTCTTTTGCCAAAGAGATGCTAAGCTGAATGTATTTCTAACCATATGGGACTGCTTCAGCTGCAGAGGAAGGCGTGGAAGTTGTCCTTGCCCAAATCTTGCTGAGGCAAATGGTAATCCTTTGCTTGCTGGTCATCATTAGTGGAGGGACTGCTACAATTTAAAGGCTTCCCTAGGAGAGCCAAGCAGGAAGGCTTACAGAGCCTGCAGCAGGAGGAACCGCAGTGGGCTGGGCTGTGTTCTTACACCAGCTGCAAAGCCCAAAGGCTGATGCTGGTCTGTCTGGAGTCTTTTTCAGTAATTATTAGCTCCAAGTGCTTTGCTGTTGTTTAAAGTCAGGAGGCACATAAGATTTGCTGGGTGTTTTGTTGCTGGGGCACATCCAGTTGCTTTTCTCTCTAACAGATGGTACAGGCCCGTTTGGTTGCTGTGGGAGCATCTGCAGGACACACTGACTGCAGTCTAATGTCCAGGCCACTGTTTTGCAGCACCTGCTTGGCCGCCCCCCCCTTTTTTTTTGCCTTGCCCCCCCTTGCATTTGGTGTAGACAGCTGGTGTTCAGTAGCCAGACTCCTAAAATTGTCTTATGCTCCCGTGGTTCTTGGTGGCCCCCATCTCTAGAAAAAGATGTTTGTATTACCATCATCTGCAACAGCTCTTGCTTCATGCTGCAAGTGATCCAGCCCTGGATGTAAAAGTGTAACAGAGCCATGTTAGGTTTTCACTTAATTATAGTAATGGGCAGGGGAGGGAATGGGAATAACTCAGAAAGCTGCTCTTTCCTACTGCTCCCAAAGGTTCTCCAGGCTTGCAGGTGCACAGCACCAGCCAAAAGCAAATGCTGGAGCTGGCCAGTGATCCCATGGGTATCTTTCTCTTCCCATCCCCACCCACTGCTTTGTTGTCTTTGCAGCAGAGTTCTGTGCATCCCAGCACTGGATGCACAGATGGAGAAGTGTTAGACTGAGGTGATGATGGTGAGGTTTTTAAGAGTTACTTAGCCTGTTAGACTGTCCTGCTCCTGCAGCAGCCATGCCATGCAAACAAGGGGGTGCTTCCAAAACTGAGAAGCTCGCATGGGAATTGCTATGGAAACAAAAATGGTAGTCTGCAAGTAGTGAGTGGTTTGGGCGTCTGGAAGGTTTTTGTAAATCCCTGGAGTAGGTATTAGGCCAGAAGAGGTTCTCACAGAAATCCCTCTCCAATGTTGTGGCTGAAGTCTGGGCACATCAAGGATCAGTTTCAATGCATGTTTTGGGCAAAAGGCCAAAGCAGGACTTCAACACTAGTATTTAAAGTAGTGGCTTTGCTGGGAGATGGCATACAAGCCACATGCTGCACCCAGACCCCCAAATAAGTAAACCAGCCAAGCAACCAACCTCCCCCAAAGCCATATGAGCTTCTTGAACCTCCAGTAACCAGCCTGGTGAAATGCCTGTCTCTCTTTGCTGTCTTTCCCCAGGACAAGGAGCAGATGACTACTGGGATTTACACAACCAAGTGGTTCCTGCAATGTTTCATTGACCGGGTGAGGATGCTCTGGGGGTTTTTTTGCTGCTTTGTTATTTGCATGCATGGTTAATCTGCCTGGGGTTTTTTGTAAATATCATACTTTGAAGAAGGTGTTAATATTTCATAAGGTGGGATATTGTGCACACTCACATAAGGCAAGAAAAGTTAATAAGGGAGAAGCTAAAAATAACTGCATGTCACTCATGACAAGCCAATTCCTGCTGCTTCATCACAAGCAGTCACTGGGAGGTGGCTCAGCATCAGCAGTATAAGCTTCAGAGTTGGGAGAGATCTTTCTCTTGCCCACTGGCACTGCTGCAAAGGCAATTAACCTCACATTGGCTCTGGAAACAACACAGGAAGAAGAGCTGGGGGCACAAACCTCAACAAATAGCAGAGCAGCAGCTAGAGGCAAAGAAGCAGATTGGGACTGGAAACATGTGAAAGCGTGAGAAAATTACCCTGATTTGTCCAGAGCTAATTTGCCAGTCCCAAGCCAAGATTACTTTATTTTTAGGGTCAGCATTGTGCTTGCTGGACTTAAATGCAGTGTCCAGACTTGCTAATTTTTAGGGCATCTGTGTACTCCAGTCTCAATTTTCTGCTGCCCTGACATCTGTAAAACAGTGGATGGCCCCTTCTCCTTGAGAGGAAACTCACTGCTTTTGCCACTAAAAGCTATATGAAATGTAAAACCCCTTTAACTGCAGTAACATGTGGTAAAAGAGCTGCAGTGGTCAGTTGTGCCAAACTCTGGAGAGTAAGTGCAGCATCCTAAACTTGAACCTAAACATCACAATAGGTTTAATCTTAATTTCTTTCACTTGTTGCTGAAGTGCCTTAGATCTTTGCTGGCAGGTATGGACTGCTGCATCATTTTGGGTATCAGTTCAATTCTGTTTGCCACACAGGGTCTGGGTGCAAAGGAAAATCTCTTGCAGAGGTGTTTTTAGCAGGCAGAAATAAGCCTGTATATAAGAAAGACCTCTTCTTTGCACACCAAATGACTGATTTTTTTAATGCTTCATGATGCATTCAGTCATTAGGCTTTCAGACCTGTCCCACAAATAGCCCTTCTGGGGAATCTGGATGGACACAGGTGTTGTTTTATGCTCACAAGTCTGAAAGATGATGGTGTTCCCTTCAGGGTAGGGCAATCCACATGCTAGCATGCTTGTGAGGAAAGTTTCTCCTTTTTCTGCATTCATGGATGGGTTTGAAATATTTCCCTGGCCACCCAAGTTCATTATCTTCAAGGCAAAGCCATAGATGAAATAAGACATTTTTGTGTTTTAGATGAAATCCTGGCTTGCAAAGTCTAACCCTATTGTGTATTTTGGTGCAAGGGGATGCAGTGATGGCAGCAGCCTGTTTCATCATCCTATTTATTTGTTTGTGTGTTTGAAACAGACCCCGTTCACCCTGACTTTGCGGCTGTGGGATATCTACATCCTGGAAGGGGAGCGGGTGCTGACAGCCATGGCTTACACCATCCTCAAACTGCACAAAAGTAAGGTCACATCTGACCCTGTGGTGGTGGCACCATCCTGGGCCACCCTTGTGATGCTGACCTGGAAAGCCTTCCTGGCCACTTCCAGCCTGCTTGGTGCCTTGTGCAGGCCACAGAAGGCACAGTCCCAGGGAGGAAATGAGATACCACAAGGGTTGGCTTGCAGCACACAGAAACCACACCTGAAATGCTCCCAGCTGCCTCTTGCTGTGTGCTGTGCCCCATAAGTTGCTTTTAGGGGCAATACAAACAGGAGCCCATCTGTCTGCAGAGCTTTTTGTGATGGTTCAACTGAAAAGTCTGCAGAGGGACAAGTAAATCTATTAATACACTTCTAAAATTATCAAAACCTGTTTTTCTTGCATAACATTAAGATAGTGATGTTTCTACCTTGAGATCTTTGTAACTTTGAACCAATTCTCTCCCCTAAACTAGTAGCCTTGGTGTTACTCTTTTGGTATTCATCTGGGGCATGAGTGCATGATGAGAACCTTTGGGCCAGCAGAATTTATGGGCTTGCTTGTGATGGCTTTTGCAAACAGCCACCCTGTTCTTCCTTCAATTAAATGAAGAACAGGCTATCTAGAAATAAATCATAAAGTATCCTGTTTGTCTGCAAAATGTGAGAAACTGGCAGGCAGGCAGATGTTTCAGTCTGGCTATGAAATCTCTCCTCCCTAAGGAATGTGTAGTGCAGGTTGGCATCCCCTCTACAACTCCATTCCTGCTTGTAGCCCACCCCCTTGTAAGGGCCAGCACCTCTTCCTGCATCCCTGCCTGCTGGCTGGTGCCAGTTGGCGTCCTTGGCTGGTGATGGCAGCTGCCGGCAGTGGCTGTTCAGCCTCATGCTCAGGACCTGTCTCATGGAGCTCTTCCTCCTCCTAGAGGCATTGGTGAGAACTTCTAGAAATGGCCCAAAACCTGCATGCTCAGCAGCACAGCTCCCAGTCCCGCCATTGTCCTGCCATTGCAGAGCTACTGCTCAGGTGCCATGGATATATTCATGTATTGATGACCCTGAGCAATAGTGGGAAGGTGGGAGAGAGGCAAAAACATTCAGGCTGTCTCATTGTGGAGTGGGAACAGCAGCAGAATCCCAGATAAAACCAAAGCATGGTGTAACCCATGCTTGTGCTACCCTGAAATTTGTCTGTGCCACTGCCATTACTCCTTTCTCCCATCCCCCAGAGCGCTTGCTGAAGATGACACTGGAAGATTTACGTGAATTTCTGCAGGAGAAAATTGCTGCTTCCCTGCAGTACGAGGACGATGCTGTCATTGAGCAGCTGCAGGTGTCAATGACTGAACTGCGCAAGATGAAATTTGACCTGCCCCCACCAGGTGGGTAGAGGGGAAGGTGGGCAGCCCAGCAGGGACCAGAGCATCCTGCTGGTGTGGCTGAGAGCCAGGGCAGCTCAGAAGGGCTAGCACCTGTTGGGTGGAAGCATCTGTCTTCCTCGCATTCAGGGTGTGCAAAAACAAACTGATGGACAGTTTGGGTTTTATTTTGTTTTCTCTCCTTCCAATGCAGCAAAGCCTGAGGAGTTTCCAAGGAAACCCCTGGGCCTGGAGCTCTCCCTCAACCCAGTAGCCATAAAGGAAAACACAGCGGCCAATGGCCAGAATGGCCGAGTGAGTGAGCATACCCCAGACAGGGAGCCCAATCCCCACAGAGTTCCTGGCACACCAGGAGGAATGACAGTGGTGGAAGCAAGGATTCCCGCCTTCCAGGGCAGTGAAGCAGCTGAAGCAACGAATGTGCCTGTTTCAGGTGGGCAGCCACTGGATGAGGAGGGTCAGGTGGAGCCCATCATGGACGGGCAGCCATCATCTCTTCTGAAGTCAAGCGAGATGCAGGCCCAGCAACACCTCCTGCCCACAGCCCTGCCTCCAGAGCAGCCTCCTCTTGCTCCTGGCTCTGCCATGATAGACCATGGAGTCTCGCTCCATGCCCCAGCTGAGCACAGCTCCTTAGACTTCTCTCTCCAAAACAGGCCAGCTCCTCCCGACTCCAGTACAGCTGAGCTTTCTGCTACGGACCATGCAGTGTGGCAGGCAAATCCTGCTGCCCTGCCAGCAGGAGAACAGGCATCTTCCCTGAGCGGAGACGCAGTGCTCGACACATCCCCCCATCCTCTGCCAGCCAGCTGCCGGCAGCCCTCCCGCACGTCAGAGAGTGATAGCTCCCCCGAGAGCGAGCACAGGGAGGAGGTGGCGGATGACAGGCACTGCAGGGCGGTGCTGCCGGACAAAACGGGCCTGAAGCGCTCAGCATCCAAAGCGGCATCCACAGGAGAGCTCCTCAGCCTGCAGCACAACGGGCTGGGCAGTGCCACTGGCGCTGCATGCTGGCCCGAGGCCATGGACGCGCTGCCTGCGCATAGGGTGGCGGGGGGCAGTGTGCCCATCTTGTCCAGCAGACTGCCAGAGGCAGCAGGGCTGGCCGAGGGCTGCCTCGCCCAGCGGGCACCATCCCCTGTGGTAGAAGGGAACAGCCCCTACGTCGTTATCAAAACCACCACTCCCCTCCACCTGGCCCATGCAACAGAGCAGGACTTCTTGAACAGAAAGCAGGTGGCATTGCCTCTGTCGGAGATTGGACATCCACTGCCTGCCACGTCCATGCCACCACCTCTTATGCCAGACCCAGAGGAGGTAGAGGTCCAGAAGAGCCTCCAGAAACCATTAAACGCACTGAAAGCCCCACGACCTCCGCTGAGCCCCAAACCAAAATTACCGCCACAGGTTGCCAAATCCCACTCAGAGAACAGTTTCCTTTCAGGCTCCCCTTCCCTGGCAAAGCTGCCCAAGTCGGTGACATTCTAGTGGGGATGGGAAAGTTGAGGGAGAAGAAGCAGGTTCTGGAGAATCCCTTGCCCTGTTACAGGATCCCTTTCTGTCAGCAGGGCTGTCGGGGTGACAGCACAGCCCCATCACATGTCAAGCTGTGCTTTGGTACGAGCACCCAGTGAGGCGACAAAGCGGTGGCCACCAGCTCTAGGAGAAACCAGCAGATTGGATTTGCATGTTTCCTATGGACAAACTGGAAAACGCTTTCGTTTTTCGTTCCTCAAAGCTCCCCAAGCCTCATTGCTTGGGGGAAGAGGCAGGGCTGGTGAGTGTGTTGCGTGTTTTCTCCTGCTCCTGCCTGCAGTGGGAACCCACGGCCAAGGAAGCAGGCACAAGGTGTTGGAGTCCAAAACTCTTTCTTTAAAATGCCCCATCGGTGCAGCCACAGCATTGCTTTCAAAGGCCTTTGCAGCAATAGACCTTTATTTCATTTCCCAGACCTGCAGCTGTAGGCAGCAGGATTTCCAGGCAGTGCCATGGCATCCTGGCAGGACACTGGCAGCCCGCTGCCCCCTCTATGCAGTTCCACAAAGCAGTGTCCGGCTGTATCCGGCTCCTGCTGCTGTGATGGATAGTGTCCAGGACAGATTTAACAGCTGCTGAGTCCCTGGGACATCTACTTGGTTTCACCCTGGTGGGGGACTGCCAGCAGAGTGGTTCTTTCCCAGGTTCTCAAGGTGACAAGGACAGTGATGAAGGTGGTGCCTGGTCTCTTGGGCTGAGTGCCCTTTCTGCTGGCCTTTCGCTCGCAGAGCCAGTGCAGCGAGCGGGCTCGCTGCCTTTCTGTTCTCCAAACAGGAAAAGGGGCTGCTGGCTTGGGTAGTGCTGCCTGCACTACCAAGCTTCTGAAGGTGTGATGGCATCTAATCACAGTGCCCCAGATAAGTCCACATTAACTTCAAATAAGTTAAGTGTCAGGGTGGAAAGGGCATAGGAATTGGGGAAGAGGGAGCACATTGCCTGGAACCTGATCTTAGCCCTGCTGGTTCAGCCCACACAGAATTAACAACAGGAAGGAAATTTGGATGTGAAGGGTGCTCGCTTGCCCTTCATGCATCTAGTCCTAGAGCCTGTCCATCTCCCCATCCCCTGGTGCTGCTGCTGCACAGCCCAAGCCATTGGCTGGAGGTGTGCAGGGATCTGGGGAGATACCGCATGGAAAGAGCTGGTCCAAAATTCTGGTTCCAGCATCTATTTCACCTCTTGGGGTGAAGGGACTTCATCAAGAAGGCAGATCAATGAAAAAGCAGGAAGTAGTCCAGATATGGTGGATTTGACTTTGCTGCCCAGAAGGGGTGGCTTCAAGTACCACCTTAGGTGGGACTGCAAGTGGAATTCCCATCCCTTCAGTCGAGATCCTGGGCAAAAGCTCCTTTAAGTTCTAAGGGGACTTTGAAAACAATTTTTTTTATCTCACGGGCTGCTTCAATTGCACAACCTCAAAACTTACCTGAAAGCCCAGCAGAAAACTTCTGCTAGATTATTTTGTGGGTTCCAGGAGCTGGACTTGATGATCCTGGTGGATCCCTTCCAGCTCAGCATATTCTATGGTTTTATGATTTATCAGGGTTTATTTTGCCTTGTGTACATCTGGTGGTTTATGTTTGCAGCAGGGAGTGCCAAAGGGAGCACTGGCTCTTTCTTTGGATTTAGCCAGCCAGACCACAGCACCCTCAGCTTTCATTGCAATCCCAGCTCTGTCCCAGACCCCATCTTCCACTGAGCCTCCAACCTTGCCCATCCTCTCCCTCTGCAGAGCAGGGTTAACCCTATTAGCTACCTCGCAGGGGTGTTGTGAGGAGTCAAGTATTGCCGTTTGAGGAAAGGTGCTCTTTGAATGTTCAGTATTTGTGTTCTGAGACACCACACGTCCTTTCTAGGACAGTGGTGCTTGAATTGTTTTTGAGTATGTTTTTCCGTAACTGTGCATAGTTCAACGTATTTGTGTGTTAAAATACCTGAGCAGTATTTCAGGACAGATATCCGTTGCCTTTTGCTAGCAGCCCACTGGCCACTGGAGCTCGCTGGGAAGCAACAAGAAGCATCTGAGAGCTGTTGGTCACATCTTGGCTTGACTTCTGTAGCTTGGGGCTCTGTCCTCTCCTTGAAGCCCACATAGGACTCCTTCTAATGCACCTGAGCTCCTGCAAGAAGTGAGACCTCTTTTCCCTTCTTTTGACCCATTTTCCCTTCAGGCACACAGCCTTTGCACATCATGTTGCTTGTGCACCCGGACACCTCACCCAGTGTGTGTCTGGGATGTTTTGCAGTATTAACATTTAAAAAGGTGATTTGCTCTAATTTTGGAGAGCTGTCAAATGCACAGTACTCATTGCATAGCATTTGGTGCATTATGTTCAACATGAATTTTGATGAGGCAAGGGGTAGGGGTTGTCCTTCCCTCCAAACCCTAATGAGAATGAACAGCAAGGTCCTCAGTCACCTTCAGGCCTGGGGGAAACCACCAGCTGGTTTCAGGAACTTTTGGACACGGGCTTCCCTTTCCCAGCAGTGAGCTTCTTGCTGGAGAGGTCTCCAAGCTCCTCACTCTGCCACCTAAGAAACTCTTCTCCAACCTGCAGGTCCTGGCAAGCTGGTAGGTTTGGGAAGAGGCCCTTTGTCCCAGCTGGCTGGGAACCAGCAACGTGCATTGCTGTCCTTGGTGTGATGCTCTCACTTGAACACATCAATGCACGATCCCCAAGGAGATGTCAGCTCCTGTCTCCTCCTCTGCTTCTTGCTGCAGCCATGGTGAGTGTGTGGCAGCAAAGCCTGGCCCAGCCTCAGCTCTTTCATTGGGAATAGGAATGGAAGGAGAAGGATGAGGGTGGCAGTTCAGCAGGACAAATTACCTGACCCAAGCCACTTGCAGCCCTGCCCAACCTCCTGCAGCAGTCTCAAGCCCTCAGCAAAACCCACTCTTACGGTGAGCAAATGTGGGAAAGCAGCTCCCCCCGTCCTTGCCCTCGCAGCCCTGAGATGACACTGGCCTTGCTACCTTCCATGTAGAGGTAAAAACCAGCGCTGTAGGTTTGGGTTATTTTAGGTTTGGTTTCTTTTTCTTTGTGTTGTTTGTTTGTGATTGAGCACTTTGAGTGGCTGCAGCATTGGCAGGCAGCAGGAGCCACAGGACCCAGCTCCAGCAGGGGCAGGAGGTTGAGGTCAGGGTTTCTCAGCTGTGCACTTTGAGAGCCTGGCTACCATCTGCTTTTCTTTTTATTTGCTATTCTTGTTTACAGCGTGGAACGCTTCTTCCATGACTCTTTCTAATGTATTATAATTCTTACTTTCAAGAAAAAAACATTTTTATGTCTCCTTTTTTGCTTGTTCAGTTTGGTTTTTTTAAAGGAAGGTTTTTTTGGGGAAAAAAAAATTCAATCATTCCTTTATACACTGATCCAAACTCTCCAGGGTGTTTGATGCTGTGTTTTACATGGTTGTAACAATAATGGTTAAAGAAGTTTAGCATAAATTCAGACTCCATGAGGTTTCTTAAGAGGAACAGAAGCTGCAGCAAGACTGGTTACTTTCTCCTGATGACTTTTAGCTTGGTTCAATGGGTATGGTTCAGCTGTAACAGGTCCATCCTGCTCCATCTCTGCTTTCTTCCCTGATTTTCTACTGTTAAGATCCAGGCATCCCCAGCAGCAGTGGAAAGAAAAGTGCTCCTTTCTACCTACCACTGTCCTCTCCCAGCTGAGCACAGGGCAGCATCCCTTCTGACCACGGCTGCTGAGCAGCAGCGCTGCTGACGCTTCTTTTTTGGCCAAGATTTTGTGTTTGGAGTTTGTTTTCCTGCCCATAGGCAGTGGAGGGAGGGTTGGACAGGATGGGGATGGGTGGACACAGCTCCTTGCACAGCAGGTGGGTGGGTGGGTGGGACTCACACTCATGAGTCAGGGCTGAATCACATTTACAGCAGGCACTGGGAGTGAAAGGTGGTGCTGCTGACAGCTGAAGATGCATTTTAAAAAGCTGTGAGTGAGCAGTACCTCTGACACACCCCAGATTTCGTGGACAGGGCTTCCTGAGCTTAGATGATGGTGGTGCTGTTGCCTTCGAGGTGTTAAACGTGAGCAGTGTTCTGGTTCCCCTGAGAGAAAACTGCCACTTGGTGTTAAGCAGCATGTTTATGGTAAACACAGGGCATCTGTCTAGGCCAGAGTAGTGCAGAGGGCACAAATACTGACAGCAAATGGAGGGACCAGAATTAGCTAAATGTCACCCTAGGATTTAAGAGTAGTGCCTGGAATTGGCATCCCTATGTGTCTGTCATCCACTGAGTGCTGTAGGCTGTTTTTTCTGCTTCTATCACTGCCCTGCCTCACCGAAGAGGTCAAGCAGGAACAAAAATTGCTCTCCAGTGCCCTTAAATTAGCTCATTTTTACTAACTGGTTAAAACCTGATCTAGAACACTATAGAAAAACAAAACAACACAGCACCACTGAACACCCCAGTATTTACTGGTACAGGAGCACCCTGAGGATGCAGCTCTTGGCAAATCTCCTGTACCATTTCACACTGGATGCGTGCACAGGGATGCAGCACTGTGAGCAAGGGTGAGATCCCTAGGCTGGAGTGAAGCAAACCTCATCCCTCCTATGTTCCAGGTGCTCATGCGCAGCCTCATTACAGGTGCTTTGTGTCACCTTCTGAACGTGTTGGCTCTCAGGGAGTGCCAGGTGGGACCAGGTTTGAACATCTGCCATGGTTACTTATGCGACAGGCTCTGCAGGGTTTAGATACACCATTTTATCAACCAACGGCTGAAACAGCATCCCTGCCAAGGAGAGAGCAGGAGTGTCCAGAAGCACAGCTTCCCCAAGAGAAGGTGAGTTGTGTTAGGGTTGAGGGTTGTGTTCCTCCATTAAACAGCCTTGGTTCACTCAGTTGTTGAAAAAAAAATGGAATAAGATACTGCTAATTGGTATCCTTGATCCCCAGACTACCTGCAGGTGTCCAGTTGTGGCCTTGTGGCTATGGTACTCTCACTCTGTCCCTGCAGGGACCAGGGATAGACATGGCTCCACCACCACCTCTGACAGCATCCCTCCAGCTAATGCAGGAGCCACAGAGGTACCCAGCCTTGAATTGGTGCTTGAGTAGGCTCCCAGGTACAGTTTTGGGATGCCAAGCATCCACTGCAGAGAGTCTTTCCCAGGGAGCGAGCACCCCTAGGAGTTGCCACCAGGTAAGCCTAAGCCCTTCCCTCTCCTAGCAGAGCAGTGTAAAACCTCAGGGCAAACATAAGCCATGCCTGGTGTCCAGCTGCTGCCAGAAGCACCAGGTCCTGGCATGCTCCCTGCAGCAGGGACGTGCTCATGTCCCTGAGGAGATGGGAGGGTAGACAGCCCCCGTGTCATTCCAGCAGTATCCTTTTCCCCCTCCTGCACCCCCTAGGGCCTGAGTGCTGCTTGCAGGGGTCAAAGAGCCAGACAATCCAAAAGCCCAAGGTTACAGGTACCCACTCAGTGGACAGCACTGGGACCAGCAGCAAATGAATGCCATAGGTGGTGTTGAGGCTGCTGCTTAAATTCTAGTGGTCTTACCAGCTGGGGCTTGGCTCTTTTCTTCCTCTGCTCTTGGTATTTGCCAGTATTCTCTAACCCGTTTTTCCTGGTAGAGCCACCGCTGTCATCCCACCAGCTCTCCAGCAAAGTCCCCAGGCTGTGCTCAGCATTGGTGCCCTGGCAGCCCCCTGTGGCTCTCCTGTCCTTCCTGGCTCAGGAACAGCCAAACCAGCAGTGCCAAGAGCTGGGACAGGCAGGTGACCATGTCTGTCCTTGCTGCTCACTGGCTCTCTGCCAAGCCCAGGCTGTGCTGCTCACCCTCCCTGCCCACCTCCCACGACATGGAAAGCTCATCAACCCCTGCGTGCCTCCGCAAGGCTTCAGCCAGTCGGCACTGAATAATTGATGCTAAGTGGAGCCTGGAGCAGAGCCAAGCTGAGGGAGGGAGCAATGCTTTGTGCTGGTTTAGGCTCTGCTCCCAGGATGTAGCAGGGGGAGAGAGATGGGTGTGCTGTGTCTGGCAGCTTTGTGTCCCAGCCAGTTTGGCAGAGGCAGTCAGAGGTTGGCTGAGCCTGGAAGTGATCCTCCTCTTGGACTTGCTGTGCTGCTCACCTACTGCTCACGTGCTGCTGTGTCCTGCTGCCATGGCGGTGCTGCTACGGTGGTGTCACCTGCTGCTGTGGCACCTGTGGGAGCTATGTGCTGCTGTCGTGGTCCTCGTGTGCTGCAGAGGGGCCATGGCAGCAGTGGCTGGGACCTGGGGAGGAGAGCAAGGGCACCCCATGTCCCCACAGCTCTGGCTGGTACCTTGGCTCTCCCAAGCTACAGATCCTGTACTCAACCCACAGCAAGAGCAAAGGAGTTGCACACGGGGCCAGGCCCATCTGCCTGTTCCCATTCCCACCAGTTGCTGGGGGCCAGGATGGTGGCTGTCACACCATCCTCTGAGCAACGTCACCCCCTTCCTACAGCACATCCCCAAGTATAAAGCAATGTATGGAGAAAATAACAGACCAGCAGTTGAAAGAGGCAGGTCCAACCGCTTTCCAAACCATCTCCCACGTCCTACAGCCTCAGCGGCCTAGGAGCATACACCAGCATTCTCTTCACCTAGACAGACGTGGGCACCACGACAGTGCAGGACACAACCAAACCAGAGCTGAAAGGTCTCACCAGGAGATGCATCAGGTGGACCCATCCCATGAGCATCCTTATTTACTGGCAGCAGATACAAAAGAGCCTAGGATGGGAATGGAGAAAGCTTTGAAGGCACAAAGACACGAGTCCAAGGGACTGGAGTCACTAAAGCCTGGCTTACTTAGCACTGCTCTTCCACACAGTAAAACAGGCTCCTCCTAAGACACAGAAAAAAGTAAACTAAGAAACTTCCATTTTTGTCCAGAACTGGTATGAGCTCCCTTAGAGGTACCTGCGGCTACATGGGGTGCAATACCACATGCTCCTGTTCCAACCATCCCATTAAGAGCCTGCACCACTCTGGTGCCTTGGAGGCCACTCAGCCTAGCCTCACTTCAGAGCCCTGCTCTTGGAATATCTAAGCCTACGGACCTAGATAACCTCAGGCTTGGGGAAGCTGTTTTTTGGGTGGCTTTGCTTACCTTAGTGGTGAAGGCAAGAAGTGATACAGAAGTACTGCTTAGGCTGGAAAGGTCTGCAGCAGTGTCTGTAGTCCAGAAGGGAAACCTGGTTTGTTCCTCTACCCAACCACACTGCAGATGAGGAGGATGAGGCCAGCGTTTAGCTATGGCTGATCTGTAAAATTCAACCTTTCATTCAGCTGTCCCCACCACCACCGTCTCATCTCAGGTCTCACTACAGCACTGAGTCACTGCTGCCAGCTCCTGCACAACCCGGGTCTTCCCCTCAGCAAGCACCATGTGCTCACCTGCTTTGGAGTCACCCTTCTGCTGGCTTAGGAGAATGCTCCTGTGGAGGTCCTCACAGACCAAAAGGCATGAGATCTGTTCCAGCACTTAATCAGCATCTTTAAGGACTTTGTAAGCAATTCTGTCAGTTGACTCAGCTGTGATGTCTCTGGAGCCCCAACCCCTCTGTAACAGGGTGTGGGGCACTTGAATGATGCTAGAGAAGAACATGTATTAGACATCTGTCCTGAGACATCCAGACCTGACCAGACTAGACCAGACCTCGTCAGCTATTCTGGCATTTAAGTATGGGTTCAAAGGTGGCACTCCTTCATCATGGGATATGCAGTCTCAACATAGTCAGGATGCTGACTGAAGTCTTCTCAGGTGGTTTTTACACTGGCTGGAGAGCCACAGCACAGCACCTAGTTTAGTTCAGCTTTGCCATGACCAGCTGAAGAGATTCCAACACCCAGAGATGAGCTGATGTACCCAAATACAGCAAAAAGCTCACCTCTGTGGACTCTTCCAGCTTCAGCTATGCAACAGGAATAATCAAAAAAGCTGTACATTCTGCTCACCTGAGCTCATGCCACAGAAGCAGAACTGAGATACACAACAGACTCCGTGTCATAAGGGAAACAACTGCAGTATCTGAAAACACGATTTTCCCCATAGTTATTCAAGGCACATTTGTTCTAGAAGTACGTGGACTGGAAGATAAACTCCAAACCCCTCGATTTCTTCTCCAAACCTACATTCACTCCAGTCAAACTGTAATCCTGGTAATTACTTTCAGACTCGAGAAGTTCAGCTAGCAGAGACCACATAATGAACTCATGTACTGACCTCCTACCTGTCAGGGGCCGGTAAGATGCCGTCCTGTCCCCAAATTACCAGCACCAAGACAGCAAGTGAAAAAGCCAAGTCCAGAGTAACAACTCCACCTGAGAGAAGTGATACAATCTAGTTTTTGATACAATCTAGCAAAGATCAGACCAGATCACAGCTGATGTATCCTGATCTGTTGTGATTCTCCTCCTGGAACAAAGATGCAGTATGACATTAATGTGCAATTAATACATGGCTTTCACAGAAGAGCTGTGGTGTCAAGCTTGTAGCATCTCCTTTTGCTCACAACCTACCTCCACCTTTTAGCATGGACTTGAATAATGACCTGAGTCTGGATTTCTTGTGACCTTCTAATTACAGCAAAAAGCTAACCAGCTCCTGTGATGTTCTGTCACTGACCAGGACTGTTTGACAAGCTTGAAAACCTTACCCTGCGTGCAGAAACCTCTCTGAGAGGGAAATGCTCCTACTTCAGCTTCCTGTTCCTCACCAAGCTCTTGTAAGTAGTTTGTATTCTGGCCAGTGCTGGTCTATAGCACACCCTCACCGAGATGTGCCAGTTTCATGGAACTGCTGCTATTGCCTGCCCCTGTGAAGACACCTTGGCCGTGGTGCTCCCTGGAGCTCCTCAGCTTCCTTGACCATGGCATTTGGCTCCCAGCCAGAAATGAGAGGAGACTCTTGGTGGTTAGAACCATCCAGTCCTTGAGAGAGCCCCAGAGTGTTACTTCTCCTCTGAAGGTCTCCGGATAGATCTGTCCTATCCTTCACCAAGGGCCTGGGGTAAGTTCTACTGCAGAGGAAGAGCACCAGGTTCCTAGTGCAGTAACACTACCAAGCAAGGGCCCCCATGTCATCTTCTAGAACAATAAAGTGCCCTCTGCCCTCTGAGCCATGGCCAGTTGTGCACAAGCTGCCAACTTTAGGAACAAACCCCATATTTCCAGGCTTCACACTTGAAACAGCTCAGAGTGCCAGGTTTTTTGAGAGTGTCTGGTCCAGTCCCACCCAACTTAGCATCTTCAGCAATCCTCCAGCACCCGGAGAGATGCTGCTGCAAACAGCACACCCAGCTAAAGGCAGGGCACTCTCCCCCTTGGGCAACTTCTCCCACTCCAGCTGGTATCAGCCCTGTTCTGGAACAGGATGCCAGGCAGCTGCAGCCAGGGTGGGAGCTGTGCCCCACAGCAGTTCAGAGCAGGCATTTACAGAAAGTAAGCCATTAAATGCACAAGTCCTCTCTTGCCCAGGCCAAAAGCAAAGGCAGCACCACCAAGGAGTATGGGAGTTGAATTCTGCTGCTTTAATTCTGCTGCTAGCTGGTCTGACGAAGAATGGGGAGTGAGATGGGAGGCTGCTTGCATGGATGCTGGAAAGCCCTGGGTGGGCTGTGGCTTTGTGCTGGGGGTGACCAGTGTTTCTGTACTGGTTTTGCCATGAGAGGCATGTGACTCACATGCTGCCTTCACCGCTCCCAACCCAGACCAGCCTTGGCTGCCAAACCCAGCACCTCTTCAGGCCTGGGCTAGTCCATGCAGAACAGCTCCCTGCCACACTCAGCTGGATCACCTTCCCCTTTGATGCTCCTAACTCTGCATGCCAAGTAAATTAGCCTGTGCAATAGCTTGGAAGAGGGAAAGACAGTGAGTACCAAGCCACCTGCTGCACTGAGTGCAATGCCTTGTCTTGGGGCTGCAAGTGAAAGGCACATGGGACACACCTCAGGCAAAAACCCAAAAGGAACAGAGCTGAGCAGAGACAGGGCTCCCAAACAGATTAGTCCTTATCCAAAACACTCTTACCCACTCTAAACCCAAGGACTTGAAAAGCCTGAATCCTTTAGTCTTAGTTGCTGAGCAGCCAGACAGCTTCTGCAGTGCAAGAGAGACCTTCTCAACATGCTCAGCAGTAACAAAGCTGTGCACAGGGCAGACAAGGATTTACTTACCTGTACATACTGGAGCAGCCCAAGGTGTGTGCGCTACACAGGTGTTAGCATAGCTAGTGCTGGAGGGGACCAAAAAGTCCTAATTCTACCTCTAGAGCACAACACATGATCGAATTCTTGTCCCAGAAAGAGTTGACAGGAAAGAAATCAAGGAAGCAATAAACTGGCACCAGCTGAGGTGAACCCAGCTCTCGAATCCCCTCCCTGATGCTTCTTCCTTTCTGGGCATTGCATCTGAGGCCATAAATCCCACAAGAACTAGGCTGAAAGCAAAGCATTCAAGGGGTGCCAAGGACAGGCTTCAACTGGTTGCACTCTTCCACCCTCCCAAAACTTGGGGCCAGCAGAATTTCAGGTGGGCTGGGGAGGACATGACAAAGACTTGCTGGAGACAGAGACAAGCTATCTTGCCCTGAGAGCTTGTCTCTCCCACCCCCATCACGTCCATAATCTCTACAGCATGACCTTGGTCTGTGGAGAGCAAATCTCGGCACCATTTCCTCCCCGCCATCCCACCAGTGATCCTTCAGGAGCAGCAGCAGCAGCCTCTGGAAGGAGGACACAGCCATCGAGGTGATTTGTTGAGACGATCAAATAATAATTTACTGTGATTCAATCTGTGGCTTTGTACAGTTGCCGGGGTGGGAGGAGGCCAGAGGATGAGGGGATGGGGATTAAAAAAAAAACCAAAAAAACTGTTTGCCGCAGGCTTGGGTGAAGTGCGAGATAGTCCTTGGAGGGGCTCATGCTCCCCCTGTCCTCTTCCTTCTCTTCCTCTTCCTTTCCCCCCCCATATTCCTCTGAATCTGTTTCCTTCTTCCTTCGCTTCACCTCTTTCCTTGCACACTGCACAGTGGGAACCTCGCCAAGACACGGTCCAGTTAGCTGAAACAGAAGAGGCACTCATGAGCACCCATTCCCTGTCAGAGCCAGTGAGGCTGTTCCTAGTACTCACCCCTCACATTTTGGGATGACCCTGTTAGTGTCCACAGAGCAAAAGCAAAAAGATACACAGATCTTAGAGGTGTGGCCTGGCTCAGGAAACCATCTGCACACCTGCTGAATGAAACAAGCCTTGTAATCAGTGGAGTGATGGCTGAGCCTCAGGCACCTCACCAGACCTTCCACCTCTTTTGAACCTTTTTGTGGGAAGGGGCACTGTTTGGCAAGATCTTTCTGCCAGGGATGATGGGAACCACAAAATGAGTCCAAGGCAAATGCAGCCAAATTTTGTTGGCCACACACCCACCCTTCTCCCCAAATCCCAGCATGTCTTTGCCTCACTTCTCCTTCCTTGATCTTGGTCACTGCAGCTAGATTAAGCTGGGATGTCTGGTTTCCAATTTCTGCCTGACCAGAAAAAGACATAGGCAACTCACAGGGCACATTCTCTTAACAGAGTGTTTCCAAGTGACCCTTTCCCAGCCCTTCTTGCCCAAGCTGGTGCTGCCACTGGGCTGTGACAGGGATTGTGCTCCTGGCACTCAGTGTGAGGGAGCAGCAGTGCCCGCCAAGCCCATGCTGTCAGCTGTGAGCCAGAGCAGGAAACAAGCCTTGAGCTCATATCCCCATCCGGAGGAAACGCTCCTGAACATCTGGAGGACACAAACATCTGGAAAATCTCCCTTAGCAGTGATAAGTGTGCTGGGCACAGCATTCAGCTCAGCCCCCAGCCGACCTCATGCGCTGCAGCTGGGAGCGGAGGGGTGGGGTTCTGGGGTGGGTTTGTTTTCATAGGAAGCAAACCTTGCCAACACTGTTTAGTTGGGTTTTTTTTTTCCTTGGGAGTGGGGGGCAGGAGGAAGAGTTCTGCTGTGCTCACAGCTTCTAGCTCAAAAAGCACCAGAGAAACCTGCTGTCCAAATCCACCTTCTTGAAACCCTCTTAACACCGACTCTGGATACAGTACACTTCTCTTCAGGACTCCAGCAGGGGTGAAGGGCAAGTCCAGGTGCTTGCCCAAAAGACATTAAGGGCAATGTTCATGCACGGTTTTGTCCCATATCCCAATCCCAGATGTCCATAGATAGAGATATCCCTGGTGCACTCATTCCCAATTACCCCTCTCTAAATTTCTGCCATGGAAGGAGTTGGTTACGCAGATATTCCCAAGCCTTTCACTTAAGGCCAGCCAGCATATGCAGGGACAACAATAGGAACTCTCCCTGATTGCTATCCAGCAGTGTTTTAAATAAACTCATAATTAAAAAAAAAATCGAGGAAAGAAAAGGAAGAAAAACAGGCAAGTGAACATAAACAATCTGAAAAACAGTTTCTGGCTCCAGCACACAAAATTTATAAAAGCAAACAGCCCCCTTATGGCTAATTCTCAACATTGCATCAGTTCCAAATATCCCAAGGGATATAGCTAATGGGGAAAACTCTTCTGAGGAACACAGGACTTTCACAGCGAGACAGGTCTGCTCTAAAGCTTTAGGATGAGTCAATTTATGTGAGTGCATTAGGAGTCAATGCACCCAGCCAGCTCTTCATCTGAACCCTTCTAGAGCCAGTCTGGTGAGCATGCAGTGATCTGTACACCTTCCACACCAGGTTAACTCATCTTTCAGAGCAGCAGCATGGGAAGAAGCTTTTCTGGGGAAAGCACAACAAAACATGCTTTTTTTAAAAATTCAGCTGGGGGAAACAACCCTTTCCTGCCACACACTTCCTCAGGAAAGTGGGAATTTTGACTTTCCTATGTTTTGACAGAAAAATGCTATTTCAATCCAAAAGGTGTTTCATTAAAAAAATACTTGCTGCTGAAATTGATCCTGCTGCATTTGTTTGCAGGCAAGTGCATCTGCGTCACCTCCTGCTCTGCTCCCACCGTTCTCCCATTGCACCTCATGTCCTGCTTCCACCACTTACCATAGTCACGATACCACACATTTACAGTTCATGCAGCCAGGGCCGCTCTCATCTGGGGGATTCAGCTTGCGCAGCTTATGCTGCCGGATCTCCCGCACCAAGGTGTAGAAGGCATCCTCAACGCCCTGGGGAAAAAGCATGGCTTGAAGCAGCTGCCCACTCTGAGGAGGGACAGTGGAGAGAGAAGAAGGCTCTGCTCCCTAGCAAGGTGTCCCTAGTACTGTCCAGCAGTGCAGATTGCAGAGTTAAATGTACAGAAACAAGCTGGGAAGACTAACAAGGACCTGAGTGGGGGCCTCAAACAGAGAGTGAGATTGCATGAGCTACCATGAAGACAAAGAGCTCTGAAGTCCCTGAGATTCATCAGCTCTCAGCAGTCTGAGTGAGGTCTACCACCGAAGAGAAAAACTATCACTAGAACAGTGGAGGTGTCAGTTGTTCCATTTCTAGCTCTGGGAGCCCCACACAGTCCTTCCAGCACTGGTATATTCTGCCTGTAGGTCTGCCAAAATAGACCATGGATGAGGTTAGCCCAGTGACCTGAGCTTATCTGACCTGCAATGACTATGGAGGTTATCCCAGAGCCTTGGAAAATGGCCTGAGAAGGCATCTTCCCTTCACTGCTGCCACATCATGATGATGCTCTTCTCGTGATGGGAGGCTCAAGCCCCGACTGGGGAGGGAACATCCTGAGGGAGCATTCAGCCTCGAGGAAGCAACTAAGCCCAGCCCTAACACCCATCTGTCTGCAAGGTGGTGCCTGCCTGTCCCTGCCCCTCCAGGGCAGCAATGAAACAAAGAAAAAAGAGCATTTTGTTTAAAAGTCTTCTCCTACCTGTCTGGTTTTGGCAGATGTTTCTATGTAGGGGATCCCGTAGCTCCGGGCCAGGTCCTGCGCTTGCCGGGTCTCCACTGTCCGGGCAGGGAGGTCACACTTATTCCCCACCAGCACCATGGGAACATCATCTGAGTCTTTAACCCTCTTGATCTGCTCCCTGCAAGAGGAGGAGGTGTGAAAAGTGAAGGGGCAGCTCCAGAACAGTCCCCACCAGTTTTGACAGCTACCCCTCGGTCCTGTTGAGTGCCTTGCTTTGAGCTTTCATGATGATGTAAACAACTATGGCACACAAGTGAGTAAACAGCAAAACAGGGCACTTCTGGAAATGAGAACTACACATACTTCTGCTCTTTAAATGCAGCTGTTTAGAAAACAACTTGAATTATGGCAATCTATATTAAGACATGAGCTTAAGATAGTTAAAGTTAAATAAAAATGATTTCTCAAGCAGTTAGCTGAACTATTTCCAACATTTTAGATCAAGTAATCCCCCCTAAATGGGGGCAAAAAAAAAATCACCTGCAACCAGACTGCTGAGCTGATAAAGCAGCTTTTGGCAGCTGTAACCTTTTCTGCAGATGCACAGGCAGTATTTGCTGCCTTTCAGTTTAGTTCAGGTCACTCAAAGTTGAGAAACCAACTGGGAACTAAAAAAGCTGTAACGCTCACTTCTTCATTCCAACATTGGATCTAAAACTAGGTGGGCGAGGATGAGATCTACCACTTCTAAAAATCCTGAAGGCCATTATGACCACAAACAATCCATTCAATTCCCTTCTGATAGATAATAACTTCCTTTGCTTAATAAATCATTTCGTTTCAGATGCAAAACAGCTTTTTTTCTTGCTCATGGATCCAGAACATTTAACATGGTTTTAATTTAACTAATAAAATATTTTAAATGCCAATTTCTACATTTTAATTGAATGCAAATCTCCATCCAAAGGCAGCTGGACATGTATTACACACAAAAGAATCAATCATCTTTTTTTAATGTAGTAGAACATAGAAATGAAGTCTGACTATATACATGATATGCCATAAAGCCATTTAAATGTTCTGTGTAACATCCTGATCAGCAAATGTAAGTACTAAATTTAGTGCACAGGCTACACTTAGCTGAAAAGAGATACCTCCAAATGGTTACTAACTAGGGAGAGCCAACATTTCTCTGGGGAATACTCTTTTAAAGTGCAAACACAAAGAGCACAGGCTAAAGGAGATGAAAGCCAGTGATTTACATCACGATCATGATGGCTTGAAATCGAGCCATCCTACCAGCAATTCACAGGCACCAGCCCCAGCACAAGGATGAATGCTGTTCAATCCCTCAGGTGCTTTAGGAAAATCCCATCCTTTGTCCTTTGGTTCAGCTAAAAGAAGCCAAATTAGTGCACCTGTGCAACTATGACACTGAACAGCCTTTTGGATGAGACTGAAACATCTCAGCAGCCCCAAGCAGCACCTCTGACTCTGGAGCAAGGAAGGGATGTGCCTGTCCTCAGAACAATAGGATTCTGGGACCCTGGGTTTATGATGAGGCACTGGGATACAGAGTCACTTGTGGGCAGTGGACAGAGCAGGGACAGGCAGAGCCATCTCCTGCATCCTTTGCAAGTGCCTCCCATCACAGCCAAGCCTCAGAAAAAGGCACAAGCAGAGCAGTCTCTCCCTAAAGTAGCACTGGAGTAAACAGGGAAGATTCCTGCTATGTTTGTATCATCTTGACTCTTGAGCTCTGCAGGGGTGATGTCAATGGAGAAGAGAAATGGGATGGTTGCCAGGACGGGGTCCCTGCTTTGTTACCACTTCCCCATACATCATCTTGGGCAAATCACCTCACTGGAGCCCTGACTCCCCTTCTGCTTCATCTTTGCCCTGGTTGAAACCAAGCTCCAGTGGGGCAGGACTGTCTCCCCACGTGTTTGCAGCTGGCAGACCACAGCCTGGTTGTGACAGTGAACAGCAGGGCAAGCAGCTCTCCCTGTCCTTCCCAGCCTCCTCTCCCACCTCTGGGGCCGCAGAAGTCACTGAGATCGATTACACTAACAAAGCAATTCCACTAATTAGGGAGGGAAGGGAGGGGGTCATACAGAATCAGCTCTCTCTTTAGTCACCATAAACACTTAAACATCACATTACCAGGTCCCCAAAGGCCACAAGCAATCCCTTCGGAAGGGTTTTATTGGAGTCACTGACATTAGCTGTCTGCTCTGTCTCTTCCCTGGGGAATGGCCACTTGAGCTAATTGTCTTTGCTGGCAGTCTGTGCTTCCACCATGGGGCCTGATTTAAATGGGTGGGCAGGAAAGTGCAGCAGGAAGGCCTCCCCTTTGCACAGGGCAAGAGGGAAAGGGCTCTTCCCAGGATACTGACCTGTACTGGTGAATATCTTCAAAGGATTTGGTGTTGTTGATGGCAAAGACACACAGGAATCCTTCCCCCGTTCTCATGTACTGGTCTCTCATGGCACTGTACTCCTCCTGCCCTGCAGTGTCCAAGATGTCTAACAAACAGGTCTCTCCATCGATGACTACTTGCTTTCTGTAGGAATCCTGCAGGCCAGGAGAGGGAAAGAGAGGAGGATGCATTTAGAGGGCTTGGCTCTGGCTAAACAAAGGGATGCAGCAAGTGCATCCCTGGGAAGATGCCAGGTTGTGATCTGCCTGTGTTCATCTTCCATTAAAGAGACGATTCAATCTGTTTCAAAAATGGGAGGGAAAGAAAAAATAATTAAAAAACAAAAACAAAACAAAACAAAAGGAAAAAGGGAGCAGCTAAGCAGGTTTCTCCTTGTCTGTCAAAACCACAGAGAAGACAGCTCCTGGCTTGTTCTCCCCATTCCCAGCCCTGCCTCTGGCAGACCAGGTGCTGCTTCATCTCTACCACACTACAGAGCCCTCAACGACTATTTCCTAAGCATTGTTTAGTCTCAGGTCTAATTCCTTCTGCTGGAAGAAGAATGACACTCAGGAAAGGAGCTCTGACCAGCCAGGGCTTCCAGTCACTATCTGTGATCTGCAGGGCTGGAAGGTGTTTAAGAAAACCTGGAAATCCAGTGCCTCCAATGCAACTCAAATCAGGCACCAGAGGCAATATTGCCACCAGTAAGGTTTCAAACTGGGTTTGATGGTAATCCTCTTCTTTAAACATGAGAAAAAAATAAAATAAAATCACACTGTGAGCAGGGTGTTTCCCACAACCAGTCTGTGCCCAGAGGGCTCCAGGAGAGGTAAGAACTATCCAGGCAGGTCCTTTGAAGTTGGGGGTTTTCCCTGCAGCAATCACAACTTAATCATAGATGTGAGAAGGTCTGGAAATCACCCAGAGCATCCCTCAAAAGGTTTTGTTTTCACAAGATGCTCCTCAAAGCACTGATCCTCCCCACTATGCTACTCCCTGTGCTCAGTCTTATCAGCACGGATGCTGTGAGGCAGCCCCTGCCTGGAGGACATCCCTCATGCCTCTCCAACAGCCATCCCCCTGTGGACAGTGCAGCATCCTCAACTCTCAGCAAGAGAAGGAAGCCAGAATGAAAGGTATGAAAAAGGTACAAGTCAGCAGGACAACCACACAGTGCTTTGCAGCCTCTCACAGAGGCTACAGCTGCAGTTTAAAATTAACTCAAATGTCAGCTGCTCTTCCAACGACCACAACAATGTTATCAGATGAGCTTTGCAGGTCTGCAGACAAACAGCCAACACAGCAAAGGTCACCAACAGGACTGGCAGCAGCACAGAAAGGGATTGGGGCCAACACAGCCTCTATCCTTTGGTTCATTACAACAACGTCATTTGCTGGGGCTAACTAAAGTCTTTCCTCACCTTGCAGAGAGGGCTGTGAAATCAGAGACGAGATCTGCTCTGCCACGACCTTCTCAGCTGTGCCTTCCCAAAAACTGGACTGCTGACCCATTGAGAAAAGGATGGAGTGAAAGGCTGGCTTCCAGCCAACTGCTCTGAAGGCAACTGGCAGGTTGCTCTGCAAGAATGTGCTCTCATTTCTAATCAATAATGTATTTGGAGCCTCCTTTGTGCAAGGGGACCTGAGTGCCTCCTCTGCCCCACAAAGCATCCTCCCACCTCTGCACCTCGGCTTGGGACAGAGGACCAGCCTCTAGGCACACATGTTCACAGTTAATTGCCAAGTTCTCAGTTCCAGGAGATCTCACTAGCATCCACCGTGCTGACAGAGAAGAGATCCCACATCTCAGCTCCGATCATCACAGGCTGCCCACAAGGTCAGGCAGCTGGCTTACAAGGCAGAAACATAAAACAATCTTGCAGAGGATGCTTTGCAAAGGAAGGGTACAAGTTCTCCCCATCAATGCTTTGTGTACAGCTTCATCCGACGTCCCCCTTCCCAGGAAGCTCAGGACGGCAGCTCAGCTGTCCCTGCCACACTACCAGGTGACATGGCTGCCACTGCAGGGCTAGCTGCCACCAGCCCACACCAGCACCCTGCAGCCTTGGTGCTCCTCTGCAGCCCCGCACGTCCCACCCCACCTTCGGCAGAGGGGAAAGCAGCCAGACCCAGCTGTGAAGTGCCAGGCAGCAGAAACAACATCTGTTTGGGGTTCAGACTCAAGATCCCATGTGGATGCTGGGAGCATCCCAGCTGTGCTGGAGGAGCAGGCCAAGAGGCCCATTTGGTAAACACTACAGTCAGGATATGACCAGAGGTTTGTGAAGCCCATTACTAGCTAGCTGCTAAGAGCTGGAAGATGAACCAAAGAATTTCTCAACACAGTGAAACTCTTTATTCCATCCCTGCTTACTCACCATGGGACAATGCCAATGGCATACATTTCCTTGTCACCTTGGCCCTCCTGTTCCCAAAACAAAGGTCTTAAAGCTCCTTGGCAGCCCAAGAGCTGGCCTGTGAGAGTGTGCTGTAGAGGGGTGGACAGCATTGAGTTACACAGCCAAACATTTGCGCTGGTCAATCAGGAGGGCAGAAGGGGAGCAGACACCCAGGCAGGGTCTCTGCCCCAGACAGGGGACAAACCCCCGCCCTTCTGCTGTGGGGAGCATCTTCTCAGTGCACCCCCATCTGCTTGCACCTCCCCTGTGAGCACAGGCTGTGCTACAATCCATGTGGGTGTCAGGCAACGCCTTTGCTCCATGCATGTATCTTCTTTTTCCCCCCCTTTTATCCTGATCGTTTTGGCATTGCTGTGCTGCTTGTTAGCTGGCCGAATAGTCATAGTCAGCTCCTGGGCATGATCCAAAGCAGCTTAGTCACAGGAAGGTGGCTTGTTGGTCACATTTGGATGGCTGGCAGGTAGCTCTCTGTGTCTTAAATCTCCATAAAATGAAGCATAATTAAAAAGAATCACCCTGAAATGAATCAGTAGTTGGCCAGGGTAGCAGGGGAAGCAGGGTACAACCAAGGGAGCTGCAAAGGCATCAGGGCTGGTGGAACCTGCAGGTGGAAAAGTACCAGGGGTGAGAGGGCTGAAGAGCAGCTTGTGGCAGCTTTTGGAAGAGGAGACAAACAGAATGGGGCTGGAGTGAAGAGTGGAGGAGAGAGCAGGCATCTCCCAGGGCACTGCAGAAGAGGGTAGCGTGAGAAGGATGTGCTGGGAAATGCCATGCAAGGTTTACATTCTCTGCTGTCTGTTTACATGGAGAAAATTCCCTGCAGGGAACGTACAGGGAGCAGGCAGCTGGAGACAAAAACCACAAGATGCCAAAACCCAACACATCACTGGGTGAGAGTTGCCTCTGCCTACCTAAGGTCCAAGAGAAGATGCATCCATGCAGATGTCTCCCCAGGGAGGTTGCTTTCCATGAGCATCTCTTTTGCCAAAAACAACCTGGAATGGGTTTCTGAGAAAAGTATACAATGCTACTGGGGACAGCCACATGAGGGGTGAGCAGCTGGGGAAGAAGGCAACTGCATCCATAAGCAAGGAGATTCAGGAGCCCTAAATTAAATTCCAGTCTCTGCCATGGACTTTCTAGGTGACCTTGGCCAAATGACGTAACAGCACATGCTTTTTAAGTGCTTTCTCTCCTTCCCGTCTGTAGGATTGTAAGACTATTTCTGCCTTTCTACCAAGCCTTGTCTTGCTTATTTATGTAAGTTGCAAGCTCTTCAGGGTGGGGACTATACATACAACACCTACCAGAATAGATTTCTCATCCCAGCTGGGGCCTTTAGCCATAATGATAATAATAACTGCAGCAACCACAGCTGCATTTATACGCATCTGGTAGAGAATCCTGTAGGACTGCAGACAGGGAGATTATTGTCCAAGAGGCGTGACACAGCTGCAATTTGCCTTCCCAGGGTGGACTTTACTCCTCGTGCAGGGCAGTGGCTGCTGCCCACATCTCGCCCAACAAAGGTGTAAGTCATGCAGAGGCTAATTAGCATGTCGCTAACTACAGTGAAAGCAGACAGAGAATGGAATATGTTTTTGAAAAATTAAAGAAAATAATAATAGCACAATGAATACTGAAGACTGGATCCCCCTCTGCCTCCATATAGCCTGTGAGGACCACAAAATCCCTGCCTGCTTCTTCAGGCAGGGAATGCTGAGCTAGACAGGTCCGTGCTGCCATCCACATCAACTGAGAGACATGCATCACCCTTTTAACTCCTTGTGAAGAAGCGGAGGCAGCACTCTGGGAGCCACAACAGTTCAGCTGCTCAGCACGTCTTTCTCAAACTGCAAGACATACATAATACAACCAAGCTCTGATAAAACTCATTTAATCAGTAAAGCTCAAAACATCCTGCAGAAAAAGTTAATACATTTACTCTGATTTCACGGAAGGAGAAATGGAAGCACAGGCACAAAATGGCTCTTCAATTCTAAACCTTTAATCCCTCCCTATGTTGTCATGTCATCAGAAAGGAGGACTTTTGTGCTACCTCTCATCCCCTGCCCAGCTCTGCCTGTCTCTGCTGCCTCCCATGACACCTCTCTTCAGCAGACACCACTATTCTTCTGCACGAGATGTAAGTCGGCCACCGTGACCTCTGAACACATACACAGTGACTCAGAATAGCTCTGCAAAGCAGAGGAACATCCCTGCTCAAGTTCAGACCTGAGACCAAACTGAGCATGCTCTGGGTTGGAGACAAGGTGGAGAAAAGCATGAGGAAAACATGCAGACAGACCCCATGCCTAGAGCCACTTACCTCTATCGTGGGGTCATACTCATCAACAAAATGGTTCTGAATGAGCTGTATTGTCAAAGCACTCTTCCCAACACCACCTGCTCCCACCACCACCAGCTTGTATTCAGTCATCTTCCAGCTGACCCCAGCTCAGGACTTCCAGAAGCACCACCACCTGCAAGGACAAACATTATGCTTTGATCATTATGCTAAGAGAGGTTACTTTAAAATGGGCAAAATAATCCATCAAACCAAATATAAAAACTCTGTTTATCCTGTGGTCTGTTGCAATCCTTCAGCCTGACTGTCTGGATGCAAACTTCACAGATTTATTGAGCAATCTTCAAGAGGCAGGAGAGCATTACTGATGAGAAAACAGAGGTACAGGTTGTGTATATCAACCCCTAAAGTAACCAGTTTAAGAGGTGTGGTTTTGCAGAAGTGCTCAGCACTGTCCCCAATTTACCTTACCTCAAGCTGACAATCCAGAATCTTCAGATAGATTTGAAACCTTTGGCCAATAACGCTGGGATGTCACTTCCCATGAGAGCAGGCAAAAAGGTCCAGCCCTGCCTAAATATGCTGTTTACCTCCATGCCTTTACCCTCAAGGCTGTGTTAAACCTCAAACCACATGGTAAGGTTGAGACAGTGGCACATCCACACCCTCTGCCTGTCCTCCAGCTAATGGCGCTGCCATCATGAGAGAGAGGACTGCAGAAGGGGCATCCCTGCTCCCTGAGCTGAATTTGGCACATCCGGCAGAGGTGAAAGAGATGTGGTCACACAAAAGGTGCTGACTGAGAATGATGATTAGGGTCAGGATGAGCAAACCACACTTCTGCAGTACTGCGTACCTCCCATGGCCCTTCAGCAGAAGAAGATTCACATCCCCCCAGCTCCTCCCCTAAATTTCGGCTCCAAGTCTGCTGAGAAAGAGGAACTAACTCAGGAAGATTACAAAACCCCGAGGTTTAAATAGAAATCCACCCTCATCGGACTGCAAACCCTGCCCACTGAAAGTCACTCCAGGGTCAGATACTCGTTCTCAGCCACCATCTGCAAGCTCTTTTGGGAAGCCACCCAAAATGCAGCAGGTAGCAGGAAGGCAAGCTCACAGTTCCCCTTGTCAGATGCCCTTCAGTGTTCAAAGGGATCAGAACCCCCTCCTCCACTCCAGACAGTTAAATCACTCCACCCTCCTCCCCTGGCTTGCCAGCCCTGCTCCCAAACTCTGGAAGCTGGTACAAACTGTGCCAGCAAAGGCTGCTCTAGACCCAGACTGCAGCTGATGCATTTGCTAACACAGCAAAGATCTAATGGCAAGGAGGCCAGAACTTTCTGCCTTCAATCCCCACCTGACTGCAACCCTAAACCACCCAGACAGTTCCATCTCCCACTCGAGCAGGGAGAAATCAGACACAACCACCTTTTGCTGAAGCCCTTTTCTAAGCTGCTGTCTTGGTAGCAGAAAGGCAAACAAAGCTCATGCTCTTCTCAGCATCCAGAATTCTAAAGAAGGACAAAGGAAGGGGTGCAAAATAGCAACCAGATATCAAATATGATGCCAAGCAGGACCTCTGGTTTGCTGTGCTGTCCTTCACTGCTGAAGAAGCAGTTAAACACAATGCAAAACTGGTGATAGTGGGGGGACAAGTGCAAATAATGCCATAACCTAGATGCTTACCCAAAAGTGACGCTCCTTCCCCTGAAAGTCCAATATGCCTTTGTTCTGGCAGCCAGGGAAGAGATGCAGATCGAAAGCAAGGCTACAGGAGAGAATCTAAGTGCTCTCACTAATTGACTGTGCACACATGTTGCTCTGCTCCATTAATGCACACCCTCACGTACACGATGTTTTCACATGCACTGCTTCTCAGGGACAGGAGAGATCCCCACCCCAGGCTTCTGATCTCTCTGGGAAGAGACAGGATGAAAATGGGACTGAGGAGTAAACACTGCCTGACCATCTCCACCAGCACAGCTGCCCAGGAGGGGATCACTCCTGCAGCAAACAGCTTCACAGCTCAACACAGACAGGTCCTGAGGGTCTGAAGAAACACGGCAACCAGCTCCCACCTTTCATTACAGAGGAGGGAGATCTGCAACCCCCAGCAAAACACACAGAGGGTGTAAATAAAGGCCTGTAAGGGGTTCCGATGGACCTTGCTCTGCATCTGATGCTGACAATGAAGCAGTTGCCACAAAGATGCTTAAGGAGAACGGCACAACTGCCCAGGCCTGTAGGACTTGCTAAGGCAATGAAAAAAGCTTTGACTCAATATGGGAAGGAGAAGACATAAGTTCTCAAGGAGGGGGTTCTCCCTCAAGACCAGGCCAGTGGAAGGCACTGCCTATTCCTTTGGGAGACCCCCAGCCTGCACACCCATAGCAGTTTTATGGTCCACACTGCAGCAGGAGGTGGGGGTCAAGGTAGTCACCCATGTCAGCCTGAGTGTCTTCCCAGCTGCTCCAGACCTCAGCTGAGCTCCACTGCACAGCAGAGGGGCAGTCACACACCAGCAAGCCCTGCACACCACCTTAGCACAGAGCATTGAGATCTGGCTCCTCCACAGAAACACAGACCCACATCTTCCTGCTCCCCACCCACCCAAGAGGCAGGGAAAATGAGGGGGCTGAAGGAGCTATTGCTACTCACCACTCGTGGCCAGCACATGGACAGTTTACATACAAGAGCTCTGCAATGTTGGTGTTTGTTCACTGACACCATCCTTTGAAGGTGATGTCACTTCAGCTCTCTCCACTGCTCTGCCATCCTCATCCCTCCAGTGGCAGGAGAGATTCTGCAGCTTGCAAAGGAGGGCAGGTCCAGCCTACCTGACTGCTCCATACCATTGCTGCAAAACATGTCCTAATGCAGAGCAAGAGGGTGGGGAATGATGGACAGCTCTGGGCATGAGAGCTGCCCGAGTTAATGTATGCTAGAATCAATTCTCAGGCAAGCTCACTTCCTTTTCCCAACGCAAGCTCCTCATGGGCAGTGTGCAAACCCAAGTGCACACCAGAGCATGGGCAAATCCTGCAGAAGAAGCAGCCTGGCCAAAGGCTGCAGGGAGAGCATGGATTTCCACATGGCCAAACTTTGCTGCAGAGCTGGGCAGCTGAGCTTACCAACACCATCTCGTAACTCCCCCATCACACCTTTTACTCCTGAACATGGGAAGAGCAAGGCTGCTCTTTGATGCACCCACAGTTTCAACACAAGGGTGGCTGTTCCTCAAGGCCACAGGAACATCACCACCACACAGTCTGGGTTCAAGCAACAGCCATCCCAAAAGCAATGTTTCTGGCTTCCTATAAAACAGATGCAGGGAAGAGAGAGTGGGGTTCCTCTCAGAGAGACGGTAACAGACACCCCAGTTTTCACGCTGGTGACACACCGGATGGAGGTTTACAGCCTGTTGGTGGTTGTGAAAGCTTCTCCTGATGCGAGGATTTCCAGTTTCTATTGCTCAGCAGCCAACACAGAGCCCACACACAGCAGACCACAAAATAACAGGGAAACACAAAAGCACGGCCTCCCAGTCCCACACAGAGCAGGAACAGTGCTTCTTCCATCTTCTGCAAGCTCTTCAAGATCTGAAAGTCTGATCCAGGTCACCATCTAGTGTGTCCCTATCCAAATGTATCACCTCTGCAGCACTCCACTATTACACTCCCCAAAAGGCACACAGGGCTGTCAAGCAAGGTGTGAGAGAGACAGCAAGGATGAGAGCAGTTCCAGGAACACCGTCTGGAAAGAGGAGGGCTGGGATCCATGTGCCAATCCAACAGCCCCAGCATGGAGCCGAAGCTGCTGCTGCTGCAGTATTTCCTGACCTCGTGGATTTTCTCCTGTAGCAAGAGGGCTCCTGGCTCCCATTCAAAGCTGTCTAGGAAAGCCTCACTAAATGCTTCCGCCTGGCAGCAGCAGCTGCTCCCAGCCCAGTAGCCAGAGCCACACAGCTCCAGCAAACAGGAGCCATCTGCCAGCCTTGTGCAGGAAGTGGGGAGAGCAAGCACCCAGCCCCGGTGGACACCTTTGGCTCGCAGTGAGGGGATGGAGGTGTGGCTGAGGGCAGAAGGCACCACCTCCCCTGCCTGTACGTGCTGGGTGGCAGCATGGAGGCCTTGCCTGCAGAAACAAGGACCGAGATGCTTGGCAGAAGCTTTCACAGGCCTAAGACCTAAAGTAGGTCTGAACATCAAAGCTACAGGTGTTACCCAGAGATCCAGCTGTGTCCTGCAAAAAACATCCTGATCTTTTTCATGGTCCCTGTTCTCTGGCACAGAGAGGTGGTTTGGGAGACCTGACCGTGAAGCCTCCAGAAACTCACTTAGGAGAGGTGAGAAACTCAAGGGGCTTGGCCCCATCAGTACATCCCATCTCACCAGCACAGTTTCAACAAGAGCTCAGGCATCAAATCAAAGTTTCCAACATATTCACCCAAGGGAGCCTCTCACACCCTTCCAACAGAATAACTGAAGAAGCTTTCTCTGTGTCCTGTTTCCTCCCATCACTTTGTTTCTCTCCCAGGACAGACACCAAGCCAACTAAACAAGTCAAGAGACAGATTTTTGCACAACACCACTGTATTGAGGCCAGCCATGACAGAAGTTTTACAGCTGTTCATTACTGCGCATTCACCATTTACCTTCCCACTGGGAATCTCTGCATATAAAGCATCAAAAGTCCATTTCAACTCTGCAAATTTCTTTTGGGCTCATCTCAGACCAGGCACCCTTTCTTCCAAAGCCCTGTCCAGAGGAGCTATATGACTACAAATGCCACTGTGTTTGACTCTATTTCCCTTCAGCAGAGATGCCCTGCAGGCAGAAATGGTCTGCAGTCCTCTAGGAGAACACTCATCCTAGTCTTTTACCAGCAGTCATCCACACCCACACATCAGGAATCCTACTCAGTGATTTTTGAGCAGTGACAAAGCAAACCTTGTTGGCTCATCCCAGTGACTATCCAGGCTCCTCCATCAACACCACAAAACACAGCTTGTGGAGGGCCTCTCCAGTGGTGTGAAATGCCACCTTTTGTTTCCACTCAAGGACGAAAATGCTGATGCACCCTGTGGCCTGTCCAGCCTCAAAGAGATTAGGGAACTGAGGCTGGCAAGCTGATGCTCTCTTATGACACCTATCCAATGCTTCATTTTAATTTACCTGTTGCTTTTTAAATCAACAAGTGAGCTACAAATCTAACCAATTGTGCTTGTTGTTGGCTTGCTGGCTGTATGCCTGCAAACTGAGACATTGTACCTCACAGATGAAAACAGAGAAAGGAATACCAAAGAGAGATTAAAAGTTGCAAATACTGGCCCTGCTTTGGAGAGATGACTTGGATATAAGAAATGTCTTCTGTTAGGGAGAAAAAAAGGAAAAAAGCCAAAAAGGAGTAGAGTGGCTTCTTCCATCATCTGCTAGCTCTTCAAGACCTGAAGGAAAAGGCAGCCTATCCCAAGGGTCTAAGAGCAAAAATATTGCTGCAGAGGAAAACAAGAAAAGGGGTAAGGAATGACATAATGTAGGAGGCTCAAAATACAGATATATATTCAAGAATAGGAGAAACCTGTGAGGAAGAACAGCTGACAGCTGCGGGCAGGTCCAAGGCATAGGCAGGTCTGGAAGAGAGAGATTGCCTCTCCACAGCAGCCATAAACATGTCCCAGCAGCAATGTGCAAGCCTCAGCTTTGCACAAGGTCTTGAACAGGCACGGACTGGTCACTGCACCAGGCCCAGCCCTCAGTTTCCAGTCAAAGTACCTCTGGCAACCCCTGTGCCAGAGACTACCCAACCACAAAGGGCTTGGGAAAATATGGAAGGACAAAGGAAAACAAGACAGTATCGTTCTCTCCAAAGCTGCTACCTGTTCTCCACTCCCTGGTTCCTGCTTCAGCTGTCAGATAGTCAAGTAAAACACAAAGCTGTGCAAGCACCTGCTGTTAGCAGTAAGAGAGTGCGACCACACTGTTCTTGCTTTCCCTCTCAAATAATAAATATTCTTAATAAAGTTCTTTGTTGGCAGCTTATCCCAAGTAAAACAACTGTTTGCTGGTTTGGGTAGCTATAACTATCCAAAACAGCAAACAACCTAAATAAGTCAGTAACACAATAAACCCAGAGAACAAACCAGTTACCCAAGAGCTTCCCCCTGGATGAAGGAATCGCCACCCCCCCTCCCCCCCCCACTCTTCACACCCAATACAGGCCACCAAAATTACTATTTTCCAAAGAAAGATGAGCAGGCCCATTATCTCTGAAACTTACACATCAGGACTGCTCATGCCCATGTCTCCAGCATCATGAACGTGGCACGAGGAGCAGTGCACAGTCAGGAAACTCTGGAAGGTGCTGGGATATGCTTGAGAATCATGGTGGGACCTTCACCTCTGAGAGCAAGTCACTCATCCCATCACAGTCTCCTAAGGAGAACCAATCTTCCAAGCTAACTTCCACAGAGGGAAAGCACACTGCTCTGCAGGTTAACTGCTGCCAACCCATGGAAAGGGTGAAATAAACAGGCAAGCAAATGATACATCCCACACCACTGCTGAACATAGACCCTTAAAATAAAAAATCACATGCAGATGGGAGAAACCACCTGTGCTAGCACCAAAGTCACAGTTATCTACATCTGGGTGATGTGAAAAAACTAAAGATAGTTTTTAAATTACACTTGTGATTTATGATCCAACATTTCAGCGCTCTTTGAGACTCTACATGAGCAAGAATAACCTGTGCAAGGAAAGAGAAGACTGGAGCTGTATCTGAATGGATAACAAAGGCATGAAGAGGCTACAGTGCAGGCCAGGACAATGTGGGAACTTAAATAAAATCTGAACTCTTATCTTGCAGTCAGGACTTAGGAGCTAGTGTTGAATGTATCAAGATGTGTGGGAAAGCAGTGTGAGGGAGGAGAAGCTCTCACTGTAAAGATGCAGAAGCCTGCAAACTGCTAGGACTCCTCCACTTTCATCTCCTCTCCAGCCTCCCAGGACTGAGCAGGTGGTTCAGAGGCAGACATTTCCCTGCCTGGTCTGGCAGCCCTCCACCTCATCCCAGAAAAGAGACTTCTCTCAGGCCTCCTCACCTCTTTCAGGAAAACAAATGGTACTCTGTACAACAGAGCTCAAGACAAGAGGCAACTTTTAACTTTCCTTTACATTAAAATCCTACCTGTAAGCATTAATGGGAGGGGTGATGTATCTTGAGTATATAAAAAAGATGGACAGGTACCCAGGAAACTTTAAAACAAGAGCCACATTATAGATGACAGTAAATGTTACCTGTTAAATCACGTGGTACTCAACCATGAACCCAGGCTCTGAACAATCTCTTGGCTTGCCAGTCTCAGTACCAAATTGTATTGATTTTCCCACAAGATATAAGGTGCAATGAAGTAGAAACTTGGAGCAGAAGAGTATGCAGCATCAGTGTAAGTGGATCTCTGTAATTATAGCTATTGGAGAATATCAGGCTTTGGGGGAAATGCTGCCCAGTAATGGCATGGAATTACAAAGGATGCTGTCTCCAGGTCGGTTTCCTAAGGTACCTGGTATCTTCTGCCTGGTCCTCTTGGTGATGAAAGGAGCAGCTGCAGGCAAGCTGCCAGGGAAAGGTCCAGCCTCTCCCGTGCCCAGTGGTCCTGTCATCATGCTAGGGCAGGTTGCAGCCACCTGGCTCTGCTGCAACAGCACTAGAAGGGACTAATTCAGATCTCACCACTAAGCTGCAAGCGATGGAGTGCTAGAGCTGGAGGTGGTGCCCATGCAGAAACAGAAACACCATCCTACTCACTGCAGAGACAGGCAAGGGGATGCAAACAAGCCAAGGGACTGGCCCAAAGCCATCAATGGCTGGTAAAGCTGGGAACTAAACTCAGGCAGTGTTATTTTCCATCTGGGGTTTTCACCTGAGACAAAAAGCTCCCAGCAGAAGTTTTGGATGGGAAAGAGCTGTTGGTCTCCTGCTGAGTCTTTGTGTTGGGCTGTCAGAGCTGGCAGCTCATCCCTAGCCCAGCTTCCCAAAGCAGAGACAACTGGGGAGGCAGGGTACATCACACGGGAAAGGCCAGAGTGCTGTAAGAGAGGCCCTGCTCTCCAATTATCCTGATGAAATCACAACTGGGTCATGGGCACAGGCAGCCAGCAGAGAGGCTCTGATCCACAGATAAGCACCCAGAGATGCAGGTAGGGCTGGGAGCAGAGGGGCAGGCTGAGCACAGCTGCTGTTTTCCTCACTTGAAGCCCAGCTACAAGAAAGGGGGAAGTCACTGGTGTAAGGTGGCCTTCTACATCACTTTAGAAAAGGGCCAATCCCAACCTCAGCACCACTGATGCACAGCAAAAAAAGTACCCCAGGGTCAAGAAACACCCACTCCCTACAAACTTTCTTTTCTCCTCCCCTTCCTTATCCTTCCTGTTGACAAAGTAAAATTAGGAAACTGCTTTCAAGAAATGCATACAAGCCCTTTTCACTGAGAAGAATTTGCAATGGAAATAGGTATGGTTGTTCAGCTTCCTGCTTGCTTTAAATCCTAATACATGTACTTTACCAGCAAATACATGGATAAGAAAATGGTAGCTGCATCTGGGATGTTTCAAGAATTGCTTTGATAATGCTTTTAGGTGTTTGCTTTGGTTTTGTGTGAGTTTTTTTTTGGCATTTAATGGTTAAGAGACTTTTAAAAAAGTCAGGTTTTAGAGAAAAATAGGATTTATGAGAGTAATGGTGAACTCCAGTCTCCAAGAATGCAATGGTTCACACAGCCCATGTCCTATTGCACTACAGCTCCTGCAGCGGAAAGTTCCGACAGCCAGTGCATTGTGTTTGGGTGATAAAAGGTGGAAGCTGTTGGCCAGCAGCAGAAAAGCAGACAAATGAGTATCTTGGGATAGCTGCTCCTGCCCATGCAGCACTCACCCCTCTGGATGGCTAATGAGCTTCCACAGAGAAATAGGATCCTCTCGTCTGGGAATGATTCAAGTCCCCCTAGAAGAAGGAATAGAGAGTAGGAATGAGAGGGATTCCTCTCTGCAGGGACAGGCAGTCCTGGCTGTGTTGGACTCAGGCAGATCTTGGGATACACTTCGGTTTAGTACCCAAGTTGGCTTCCCCAGCTTCCCTGGACAGCACTTAGGATCATGTACTGAAAGAAGAAAAGCAGAGTCAACCCCCATCCATCCTCTCTCACATGTAGTATTTCACAGGCCACTAATCATACAAAATTTTATCTTTTCCAGGGAAAGGTGGTACAGCATTTTTCTTCCTCATTTTTCAAGACAGAGGGTAAAGCAGTACACATGCAACAGGTGAGCTGTGGGTGAGACACAGTCCATTTTGGGATGAGGGACAAAACCCGAGTTTCCTTCTCGCCCTTCCATTCCCAATGGGACACCAATAAAAGCTCATTCAAAAACAGAGCTCAAAGGAACAGCCAAGACCAGATACTTCCAGAGTGTCTTTTTATTAGTAAGCCTTTTAATTTACATTCTCAAATATAACAATCATCCTCCCATGTTCATTTAGTCCTTGCAGGGCCTTTGCAGGCACACACCCGGATTTATTAGCAGAACAGGGATGAAGGGGAAGGAGGCACCACAGCAAAAAGCAAACCTGCAGGGCTCGCTTTAGCACGTCTGGGAGAAGCAGCTGGGGAAAATACACTAGAAAAGCAAGAGAGGGGGTATCTTAGGGAGCCAAATACAAGGTGGCAGCGGAAAGAGGAGATAAAATGAAGCAAGGAGGCACCAGCTGCTGGGACCCTGTCTCTGCTCTCCTTCTCACCAGGATACATTATTAGCAGGGTGACACAATGTTGTAGCAAACATGAATATGCATCATTTATTATGCAGCAGATACTCAGGGGCATGCTGCTGATTTACAGACCTACTGCAGCACCAGCCAGCTGCAACCTAGGGAGATGGGGACAGTGAGCACTGCTGGCAGAGAGGTCCACAGAGGACCTCCAAACCCAGCCCTTCAACAGCCATGGCAAATAAATTCATCGCAACCGAGTCTGTAGCCATGCAGAGCCAACCAGTGCATCATGTGTGCAATGCTGGAAAACTGTCACACAAACTGACAGAAACAGAGATGTCCAAAGATTACTGTGTGAGATTTAAGTTTGGGTCAGCAGAACTTTAAGCTCTCCATAATGAAAAAGAAGGAATTTCCCTTTTGGCTCTGGAGAAACAATGGGACACTGCCCAAGGGACTCATCCTGCCTGTCTTGCAAGCATCACAGAACTGACACAGGAGACATGCTCCTTCGGCTCTAAATAGCCTCCACACAGGTTCATGCATCCCACCCCTCAGCAACACATGACTGGCACAGCAGATCAAGGAACAAGGAACTCCACCCTGCAATGAAGAACCCACAACAATTAAGTGACTTCCTGATGGTCACACAGGAAACTTATGGTGAAACTGGGGATTTCTGTTCCCCCACATTCGAGCTTTTATCGTAAGACATGTGCGCATCAATGGCTGCGGTTGACTGTGCAGGGGACAGGAGCACATCGCCTTCTTCACCACCTCCGTCACAGCCCCCAGCATCTGCTTGCAGACCTGCAAAATCAGCAGAAGCCGGGGGGGTTTCCTTCCCGAGTTTCCTTGGGAGTCCACAGCAACCATGACAAGCAGGATTTGGGTAGGCTCACAGCCAGCATCTGCAGGCCAAGTAAGGCTGAAAAGAAACCACAGAAACGCAAGGCACCAAGCCTGTGTCAGATGTGATTCCTCAGCACTGGAGCCCAACAAGCTGATTGACAAATGAGCAAAGCCCCTGAGATCAGAAGAGTGGTTAAAGTCCCTCTGATAATGCCTAAAGTTTAAGTGCACCTACATCTCCATAGAAACCCTCAAGTGAACTCCAGTCCCTCGGACAACCCTGGTAGAGGCAATGAATAGATCCAGATCTGGCTTTGGCACTGCACTTGACATGGCCATAAAGCACCAAGGACCCTGTCCTACCTCTTTGACTCAACACAGGCATTCCACACAGATCAACAACTGATCGAGAAGAGAGCAACACTGGGCTCTGGTCCTCACTTGCATCAGGCACAACAGAGTCGGCAAACACTCACTCCAGTCACCTGAACCAGATTTGCTTGTTTGTAAGAGGAACAGATAAGAAGCACACCCTGCCCTGAGCTTCAGGGATGACATCTTGCTGTGGAAAAGTGTCAGAAAGCCCATGAAATGAATGGACAAAGAGATGCGAGGGAGCCTGGACATAATCCCCTAACTGCAAACAGAAAGAAGAAAACCTAAAAGTCTTTAAACCAAGAATGTCTTCGGTAGGAGATGTCAGCCAGCACCTGCACGCAGTTCGTGCTACCCTGGCAAGCACCTGGTGACCCAACACAGCTGATACAACACTCTGTCCTTAGGACCTGATTTATCCTGAGAGCACAGAAAGACACATGCAAAGTACAACCCAAAACAGCTGCAACATGAGCTGGAAGAGTCACAGCTTGGGAAAAGTAAAACGGGGCAACACAATTCTGCAGGTGCCCTTCCAGCTGAAGCATCCTTTTGTCAGCAGTGACAATGCAACCTCCATCACAGATCAACCTCTGCATGGCAAAGTCTCCAGGCAAACCCTGGGCAGTAGCAGGAAAAGGTCATGCACATTGGAAAAAACCCCAAAACAAAACCAAACAAAAAGAAACAAGCAAACAAACAAAAACCCTAAAAAAAAAAAAAAAAAAAAAACCCAACCAAACCAAAAAAAAAAAAAAAAAAAAAAAAAACCCCAAAAAAAAAAAAAAAAAAAAAACCCAACCAAACCAAACAAAAACCCAAACCACCAAAAAAACCCAAGAAAGTAAAAAGGGATTTCTGACCTTTGAACTGTAACGTACTATAATTACTGTGATATAACCTCATTAGGGGACTGTAAGCGATAGCTGGGCATCACATACACTGTTGGGGATTCTCACACAGCCCAAAACTTTCTTCAACTCTTTTCAGTAGAAACAATCTCTGGTCCCAGAACAGGGTCTCATCCTGCCAGATTATCTGAAAAGCAAAATAGGAGGTCCCTACATCAGTTTCCTCTTTGAAAAATGTCTAACTCTGGTTGTGCCTGCCGTCCATACAAAAAATCATGTCAAATCTTTATCCTCTGAAGCCACTGACTTCCCTAAACCTTGCAGCAATGAGATGCCAAAACTTCTTTTTATATGCATAACATCATAAACACTACTTCTTTGTATACACATATACATGGTTTCCCATCTTCTTTCCTGGTGTCCAGCCATCTCCCCCCAGCCTCTCAGATTTTCTGGTCCTGCTGTTCAAGCACAACTGTGCAACACTGGGGAAGCACACATTGCAGAGACATTTAAAAAAGAAACACAGCAGCGTTCATTGGATTTATTCTCGGACTTTACAAGGCTCATGCAAACAGTTCTGTATTTGACCTGTAAAAAAATAATCACAAAAGGCAAACTTAAAACTTCAAAGATGAATTCTCCTGACAGCCCTAAGCCATTATCTGCATGTAGTATGGACAAGGTGCAAGTTTTATAGCTTTCCGAAGGAAAGGAGGGGACAGCCCAAGCCAAGGGGTAAGAACCAAACAAGTCAGTCCCATAACTGACATCTCACCTTGAAGGTTCACCCTAACGAAAGGGCAAAAGTAGAGTCCTTGTAGTGATTCCACTAAAGCCAAGACAGACAAAACTGATTGAGGATCTCACTTGGTCTGTTTTAATTTCCAACCTTAGCCCATTCGGAGCACTTATCCCTCTCTGCATCTTGAGACAGCAGCAAGGCAGACTGACATTACCTTTGAAAGCACAAATACGCCTTTGTTCAGCCAGGGAGGCACAGAAAGTGCCTACAGAGCAGCTGCAGAACTCAGCCATAAAGCAGAAGAAGGAAGGAGGTGGCAGAGTTGTTTGCTCCTCCCTGGAGATCTGGCTGCCATGAGGAATTGCATATGGTGCTGGCACAGAGAACTCGCTCCTGGAATCGCCAGCTGAGTGTTTTCCCAGGACCCTCTGATAAGAGGCTTTCCCATACTCCTAAGCATACATGGAGCCTCCCTAAGGAGTTTCTGCAACAGGGTGACAAAATAAGCCTGCAGTCTCTGGGTTCATCCAGCCTTGTGTGGGTACAGGCATCTGTTAGACAATGCCTGGGGACCATGGCACAGGAACTGCAGTAGTGAAGATCAAGCTGACTCATAGCTCTTTGGCTTTGGTTTAACATATAATAAATAAATAAATAAAACAAAACCTGAACCTCCCTCCAGCCCACTGGGAAAAATCCAAGCATCTGCCTTCAATTCCCCAGTGCATAATAATACAACTTTATTACTACAAGTAAAATTATTATATTTTCTATACACCGTTAGAGAGTGTGTGAAGAGCTGTTACATGACCTCCATCACTCTGCAAATCACTGACTGCTGGGAGTATTTCATGCTATCACCCTTTGCCATCAGCCCCCAGTGAACAAGTCCTGACCCTTTATTCAATTGGTCATCCCTGCCCTCACAAGCACCAGCAAAGAGACAAGAACTAAAGTTTTGATACTTAAGCCATGATCTCTGCAAAGGGGGTTGAAAACTGGACCTCAGTGCACCAAAAAGCTCACAGGACTGCATCCTGGGCTACAGCAAATACCACTAAAAGCAGCTCCAGGTAGGGCTGGGGGGACATAGAGATGGGATGTGTACCAAAAGACCAAAGTTTGCTCATGCTGGTGGCTGCATCATCCCTTTTCACATTTTCAGGCTTTTTTTGGTCTGCTACTACAAATATGACAGCTAAGAAGGCACTGTTTAAATAGTGGGAGCCTGGTCCTATGCATGGTCTGAGGTTCTTCTCCAGTTCTGCTCACCCATACCCACAACGTTTGCCCTTTGCTAACTAACCATTCAAGACTGTAGGAGTGTTTGAGTAATGCTAAAAGTCACAAGGCTGCTAGAGGTTTTAGTTCTTCTCCCATTGGTTTGGAAAAAGCAAGAAATGGACAGGTGATGTGAACTGGCACTTTTAAAGATGATCCAGTCTAATAAGAACATGCAAACTTCCTGGCTCGTGTCACGACCCCCTCTGTCTTGTGGGCTTCGAGCTGGATTATAGAATTGCACATAAGCTATGAAAATGATCCCCCTGAGGAAACAGTCATTTGGAACAACTACAGAAAATCTTCATATTTGGGCAAGACATTTGGGCAGAACATTCAGAGTTCTGGTGGTTTGGGGTTTGGTTTTTTTTTCTTAAGGGAGCAGAGAACCACAACAGTATCTGCAGTCAGAGGCTCTACTATGTGGATCCATATCTCCTCAGATCCTTGTTATGACAAAATTCTCTTTCCTTAGAAGAATAACTTCAGAACTTAAACTTGAACTCTGAATTTTTACATTCTTGCCAGTATTGTGAGATCTCAAACATCACCATGTACCTTCATGGTAGCCTGGTAGAGAGAAGCCATCAGTTAGATTTTGAACAGGATTGATGTGCTGATAAAGCTCTCTCTTCATTTGAAGGCAGTGGAGCTCACCAGTGCTGCTTTTCAGGGCTCCCAAGGCACATGCAGCAGTTTCTCACTCTTGTACATCATTCACACCTAGCTAGAAATAAACTGCTGCTTGCTTTCTCCCTTAAAATCCTTTTATTTTCAGAAAGCAACTCCCCAAGGACCATGTGTGTCCCTACAATGAACCTTCAAGGCCACAGCGTGGTGTAGTGGGTACAGTTCCTACACAGCTCTCATTGTTTCCACACAGTGACTTCAACTGAAGAAATAAATTGAAATTAAAATAAATTAATCAAGTGTTTGCAAAAAGCTTTTTCTAAAAATGGAGAAATCCCACAGAAAACCACCATCTCACATGCCAAACCAGCCAACTTTAACCTGAAGCACTACTGAAGCAAAAAGACAAGCTGCAGTGTTTTGTAATGCGAGTATATTAACACGAGATGAAAATTCCTATTCCAACAGCAAGGAAAAAAACAGAGCTCAGGAGACTGGAAGTTTGTCAACTATCCATCCTTAAAAACATACAGCAGAGGTTGTCTTGCTCTAAATCAATTCCCTCCATCAAAGGCTGATAAGGCTCTAGGATCTACAATTATTGCCTTTCACCTGTAGATCTAAAATAGGACAGAGAGGGTAAAGATCTGCATTTAAGGAAAGTATATTCGAGGTTAGTATTTCTTGCCCAAACAGAGATCTTCCATTAATAAACTGTTCCAAGTGGTGGCTGCCATTCCACAGACTTTATTTTCCCTTACTTCCTCAGTTTTGATCAAACTCAGGACATACTATGTCAACTCCAACAGGAAATCTGACTTAAACTAACAGTCAAAACCCTGATCAGATACAAAAGTTAATGTAGTTGGTCTTTTTTTCCTCCCTTTCAAGTAGCTACATGGTCTTAAGACAACACAAGTGTGATTGGCCAAGGTCATTATGAAACACACAGCTGACAGCCCAGACTGAGTTTTATAGGGTGACAACTGCTCCACACCACTTTAAGCAAGTGTTGCTTTTATTCTACCACCCCAAAGGAATTGCTGCTTTTATAGAGCACAAAACAAAAATTCAAGTTCAGAGAGTGCTCTGAAAAACACAACGAAGACAGACTACATGAAGTTCACTCAACAGTTTGCCACTGTACCTAAACATGAAGTGTGCTCTCTAGGTCTAAACTAGATACCTTTCTTTGAACTTGGGGAGGCAATTTACCCTCTAAAGTAGCCACTTTTCATCCAGTAGCTCAGAAGGGAACACACAGGATATCTCCTTGAGCTGTGTGGCTGCCTGACACAGCTGTGACAAGCACACTTCATACAGCTCTCTTAAGATAAGGATGCCATACTAAACGAGGCAGAGTAAAGATATTTACTTGCAACAGGTTCTCATTCCTTTGACAACATCCCAAGGTGTAAACTTCACTGCTCTTGCACAGCCAAGGCAAGCACTCACATCTCCCAGCCACTGCCAAGTGAGTGTGGGAATGCAGAGGGAAAGAAAGATCCTGCTGCTCAGTGGGCTGGCATCCCCTCCAGCCAGATCAGGCTCGCAGGCTGGGTACCCACAGCACCACGTATTGTCTGTGCCTTGCCCGCAGCAGCTGCAGTGCCAGCGGACAAAAGCTCCCACAACCTCTCCGAAGCTGAATTTGCAGCAACATGTTGCTTCTTAAGGAAAAAACCACAACATGCTCATTTCAAAGTAGCCAGCTGGTGAGGAACAACAGGGAGAGAGGAAAAAAAAAACACAAACCACTTAGCACCACTTCCCTTTCTTTCATATGGAGTTGAGAAGCTTATATTAATTGTAAAGCATGAGAATCTGAACAAACACCCTCCTTGGGCAACCAGGGCCAACCCCAGGAAAATATTTGCATCTATGGGATGTGCAAGTTGTGCAACCAGCAAAATATCAAGACAGATAAGGCAGGGACCTTTCATTAGGATCTACAGAAACTTGCACCTCTGCAGTGCTGACTCAGGCTAAGACAAGCTGCTTTAGTTTTCTCTCCCTCGCTCTAGCCTTCACAGGGGAAATAATACCAGCCAAATGCATATCCAGTCTGAAGCCACTAGACAGTATTTGCAGAGCTGAATCAGAAACCAAAGAAGCCTTTGGTGGACTACAGGAGGGAACTGGGTTTCCTGCAACTTGAGTTCTCTTCCCATCCTAAACGTAAAATCTTAAGGAAGTTCTTGGAGCAATAAGGTTAGGTCTGCCCTGGACACAAAAGGCAACTTGATGGGATTACACAGTTCCCCAAGACCAAAGCTTGATATGGCCTTGTCTGCCTCGATTTAATTACATATATATGTCATTAGGGAGTTAGGAAAATTATTTAGAAGGTCATATAGTTACAAAACCTTCATGAAAGGGGTGGATGGATCCTCATTTCTCCTGGCAGCTTTCAAAGACCCATATGTGTGCAGGTTCAACCAAGAGAGCAAACAGCCAAGTGACACTGCTGCAAATCCTCCAGAAACCTATAAACTATCTCCTGTTGACAAGGCAACCAGCCTTGCTGGATATGCTGTTGGTGGCAAAAATTAACAAGTAAAAAGTACTGTTTTGCCATAGTGCATCCAGCCAGCAGCAGGTTGATGCCAGTAAAAGGCCAGTCCTAAGCACATACCTAGGAATGCACAGGAGCTGCAAGGACCCGATGCTCTGCCTCCCTTTCGGGATGCTCTTCAAACACAGACCCTGTTTACTGTTCCAAAGGTCAGAGGGAAAGGACAACAAGGAAAGTATCAGAGAAAAAACATACGGTAACTGCAAGCCCTGATATACCATCCTTACTGAATTAAAAACCTCCCGAGGGTTTTCATACTTGCCCTCTCTGTTCCCTAGAAGCATGAGATGAAAGTACAAAAGCTTGTGGTGACATGTGTAGCCAGGAGAGACAGCAGAGATATATTGTAAAGCAAGGAAAATACACCATATAATGGAACTTAAGGGGTTTTTTTGCCTTTTTCTGTAACACAGTATGTGTTTCCCACCTAGGACCAGCCAGAAATTTCACCTCTAGTAGACTCCATGCTACTGTAGAGTTTGCAGCGACTGCAGCACACACATTAGACTTCTACAGACTCTCCAGAGCACCATTTAATGGCTGTCTGAAGTGATGGGAATTATAGCAAGAGTATCAACAACAAACAAAATCGGAGTATACAACTGTCTCTTTTTTTCTTCAGGGTTGTAGCATTGAATCATGCTGACAACCATAGCCATGAGATGGAGGGTAAAGACTGGAATGGCACCATCCCCTACTGAGCAGCAACCAGCTGTCAGCACAGGGACTCAGAGGCTGAGTTCAAGCTCTGTGGCCTCTTGCTGCGGACAAGTTTCTCGCTCCCAAAACGCCCAGCATACCACATTTCTGCCACCGGGCTAATTCTTCCCCAGCAAAAGGCATGATGGAACAAGTGCTCCAAATCAAAGGGGAAACTCAGCCAGTCAAGAAAATCCTCCCCAGGCTATCAGGCTTTACTCCTTTCAGTTGGCTCAGCTTCACTTTTTTAGTTCCTTCAAGAACAGCTCTAGGTCTCCTCCAACCTGCTCCCTGCAGACCACACCAGGGTCTTCAGAGACACCATGAAGGTTCAGGTCAAATGGGATAGAAATCTACAGAAACTGGCTCCATCATCCTCAAAGCCCCAATATGGCCCATTTAGCAGTGCTTCAGTGTTAGGAAAAAGCCTCTTTTTTCCCTAACAGAAAGAGTTTTACCCACCAAGCCTGGAACACCCAGACGTGCAGTGCTTTTTGAGGCACTGGAGGGCTCCTGCTCCTATCACCTGTTGGTGTGCAATCTGAAGTCCCCATGCCATTGTTTCAGCTCTAGATTTAGAGGTCTCATGTCTTTCACCACTGCAATACAATACCTGTTTGGGCACATGCAGGAGGTCAGGACCTCCTGAGAAGTACCCAAATAGCCCCTGACCTATGTTAGCAGCTACTTGGTCTCAGTATGAAAGGATGAACCAAGAACAAAACCGTTTCATTCGTACCTACACTTTCTGCCTTCACTTGGTTAAAATATCCCTTGGTCCAGAACTGGGACAGGCTTGGAGGGACAGGCTTGGAGCTCTGTCCTAAAGCACCTCTGAGAAGTGTTGAACTCTGTCTTCCAGATGCTGTCTGGATGACATCCCTCTCCTCCACTCTTGGCAAGCAAGGAATCAAAATGAAAGGTAGCTTCTTGACCAAAGGAAGATGAACATGCTTACCAGATGAGACAGCCAAGGACAGACTACATTCAACAGTCTTGCCTCCTTATTGTGCTACCCCAGCATGCTCAATGCAGCTAATCAAGGTGGGGCTTATCTCACCTATAGCACAGACATCTCCACAAGAGCCCACCATCCAGAGCCTCTTTATCATCAATGAGCAGAGACAGGCACAATCTGTCTGACCTGTTTCAGGTATCCACCTGCATTACAATGAAATGGAAGTGCTCATTTCCTCTGCTGCCTGTATAGGGGAACTGAGGGGCTGGAATGTTAGATGCCAACATCTGGACAGGGGAATGACGTTCTCCATCTTGCACTTGGCTGGTAAGCTTTTCAGAGAGAGACTATCTCACCCTGCACCTAACATAAAAGCACTTCAGTCCCTTCAGCCCTGAGGGTAACACTACACTTCAAGTGGGAGATGAGAGGCCCATGCCCTTAAGTGTTTACCATCAAGAAAACATCACAACACCTTCCCTGTAATGATGTTCCAAGTGGATCCAAATAATTTTGGGGGATGGCTGAAGAGACAGCAGAGCTGCAGGTCTCAGCCTGCCCGTTTTAGCAGGTGAAGAAAGGAGAACATCCCAGGCACCGAACACTTTGTGCCGTGAGAATGGCATTGCCCAGAGAGCCTGCAAGGCTCACTTCATGCTTGTCAACAGACGCACCATGACAGGCAGGGAAGGATGAACACATGCAGCAGGGCTGGGTCAAGGACATGGGAGAGGAAAGGACAGAGCAGCAAGACTGCAATTTCTTCTAGCAGAGAGACTCGGGATTTACAGGCCAACCTTGAGGACTCTTCTCCTTTTCATGACTTCTGATATACAATCCTTTGGGGCAGGCAACACAGGAGCTTGATGCAGACAACTGCAAAATAATGAGTCTAGGGGCAGGAAGCCAAAGCAGATGGCACACGTTAAATGGAGCTGTCATGCTGCTGGGCTGGCCAGGGGAGAGATGGAGGAGCTATTCTGAGATTTGTGAAGCCATCAGCCCTCGTGCTATAGAAAACAACAAAATTAAGCTTAGACAGGGACTGCAGGCAGAATAACTTCCCTGAAAACAGGATGCATGGGAAATAAGTTGTTACAAAGGGCCCTCAAATCAAACGGGGGAAAAAGCAAGCATGGAAGAGACTGCACAACATTCACCCACAGTGGGACTGAACTGAAGGGTTCAGAAGAAAATGAGAAGTTTAATTAACCCCCCCAAAGGGTGACTTACTGTTGGCAGAGCTTTTTCTTCTACCCCAGCATTCAGTTGTCACCAAGCTCACAGACTCCTACCTCAGAATTTAAACATTATCTCTTTGCATTCTAATGCCAACAGTACTTGCTCCCAATGCTCCAGCAGAGCAAGCCATGCTGAGAAAGTGTGACTGCTGGTTGTCCACCTCCACGCATCACCTACCAGTCAATCCCAGTTCCACAGCACAACCCATTTGATTATTTTGATCTGTTCAGGTGGTAGTATTCTTTTTCTCCTTCTCTGGAATTTCTTCTGAAATTGCTCTAAGCTGTGAATTGAATAAACTAATTCCAGGTGCAGAGACTTTGAAACAAAGGAGATGAGAACCCGAACTGACCTGAGAGATGCTGCACTGCCCACCAGCCCAGTCACTGCAGTTGGTATAGTTCAACCAACTTCAGCTGAACTTGAACAAGACTTCACAACCCAGTCGCAATACAATTGCAGGGCTTGCCAAAAAACACATACTTAGTAGCATGCTATGAGAAAGCCCAGCCCTCTCCTAGGCACTCAGCTTCCCACCTCTTCACAAGGAGCATACTTCAGATAAGCAACTCTATACATCTTTCTTTTTAAACTGTACATCTTCCACTAAAACTCTGGAGAGCTTTTCTTAGCCTTCTCAAGAGCATCCTGCAATTTCCTTGTTTTTCCTCTAAAACAGTAGAAATTTCAAACCAGCTTTCACAGCTCAGTTTGCATCCATGCATTGGTGACTACAACTACCTGCTCTAGGTCTTTACAAATCCCCAGCCGGGGACCTGTACCTTATGTGCTGTAATCCTCCCTCATTTCATCTCTAAAGCTGGCTAGTACCAGAGGCTCTTCCCTACCACCTCTCCCTCAGAGTATCACCATGAAAATCTCCCTTGTTGCTACAGCAAGGACTCAGCAACTGCACTGTTCAGAGTATTTGAACAGGCTACAGCCCCATTAGAATCAAAGGAGGAAGACAAACCTAAACCCCAGGAATGACACCTCTGCATGGGTGGTTTTATCTCAACAACCTCCCTTTGCCCACCTCCCATCCTGAACAGGTTTATCATCCACTCCATGGTTGTTCTGAATTACCCCAGAGGTGACCATATTTCAGCAACAAATTAAACTGTCATGATACATTCCTTTCTTCACTGATTTTTAAAAGATATGAGCCCTGGCTGCCAGAGAATTGTTTTGGAAAGATTAGATTGGGTGCCTCGGAAATTGCTTTGGAAAAAAAAGTAAAGGGTTTTCACTTCTTGAAGAAACCTAACTTTTTTCTTTTCCCCGGGCAATTTGTTTTGTTTTTTAACCTTAAAGATTTGGTCAATTAACAGCATCTTGTTTTTTAGGTCTTTCCACAAAAAGTGCCTCAGTGCAGATGACCAGCAGGGAGATCGCTCATTTTGCAATCATCTGCCACCAACACAAATTAAAATCCTAAATCCCTCTAATTTTTAAAACAATCCCCACCCAGAGGCCTCCAACATCTCTATTCAACTGACCAAATCTTCTTCCTGTTTTTCCAGCTCATAACAAGACACTCAGTTTTACCATGGGATGTCTATCCATTTCTTCAGACACAAACCCCACTTACAGCCTGGAACACTGACAGGCAAAGGACTGCCATCCCAGCCCTCCACTCACATCACTTCTAAGACCAGACACCTAAAATATTAAAATAACAAGGCAAGACAGCCTTGCTTTCAATGATAAAAGGAAACAAACCCCTACCTTCTCAGGGTTCATTGTGATAAGAAAGCATTTCTCTCATCAGAAAATCAGATTAGCAATCCGTCAACAGTTGGGTGCTGAATCTTTTGACGCTCATCAGTTACCAGAGGAAATGGGAAGCTGACCTTGCAGTCGAAGTGCCAGACTAGAACAACAATTTCTGTTCTAAGCTCTGCTCTAGGCTCCTCCTGTTTATGTGAATTTCCATCCCCCAGTTCCCAGCTGTAAAACAAGGGGTTGTAATAATGTCTCTCCTCTCCCCACCCAGTGTGTGCCTCAGATATAGGCACTGGTAGATACTTGGCAATTTTTCACTTTCTAGCAGATATGAGGGCAGCCAAACCTGGACTCTTCATAGATTGGAAAAGGGTGGCTGCTTGAGATATACACCACAGAGGAAGAGGAACAGCAGAAGTATAAAATGATGTCTACTGAACACAGATTGTGTTCATCATAGAAGTAATGTGAAGCAGAGGACATCTTGTCAGGCCCCTGATAATCAGGTGCAATAATTGTGGGGATCAGATGACTATCATTTGCTCATGAATCAGAGATTTCCACCCTCATCCATCTACCTCCCTGCTTTGCCACAGACCTGGTGAGACCCTGGACATGTCCCTGTGACTATGAGCCACACCAGCACACAGCCTCCTTGTTTCTGTGGAAAAGCAGGAGCTGAAGCACTTTTCCAGGTCAAGGTCTGACTCTCTCACACCTCTGTTTCCCACCTGCACCATGGTCATGGTAGTCATTTTTTTCCAGTGCATATGTTTTGAGAATCAATACCTTGATATTTGAAAATTACAGGGGTCACCAGAATAGCTACAGAGCCAACAGCTGCAACTGAGGACAGCAGAATGGAGGACAAACATCTGTACTCTTGGAGGAGAGAGCAGCTCTGACCCTTAAAGACCTCAGTGCAGCCACCACACACCCCAGGAGAACGACGAGGCAGAAAGTAAAGCAGGGATTTGTATGTACCTCCTCATGCATCAGCAGCTATGCTGACTGCCAGATGGGAGGTGACACCACCAACCAGCACAGCAATGTCCTCCCCCTGTCTAGCCCCCAGCACTTATCCTCATCCTGCCTCCCACATCAGTGGAGCAAGAAGCCAGCACATGCTTGTCGAAGCAGGTCAGGGAGCAGACCACTCGCCCAAGGCTGCCTGTGTGGAAAGTGGGACAAGCCCTCCAGAAGAAGCCGACTGGCCTCTTACAATATCATGCAAATCAGGAAACGGCTGGGAGAAACAAGACTGGGAGAAACATTGCATGACCAAGGTTATACTGTAAGGTTGTGTATTCATCCTCTGCACACAAAGGGGGAAGCAAGGGGTGTGCACGTACACACACACAGGCAGGAGGTACCTCCTGCTTTCACCGGTATTTCCTAGGTTTGCATTCTACAAAGGAGAGTTATAGAGCATGAGCCTAACAGTGTGGGACCCAAAAGGAGCCATTCCATCTACAAAGACCCAAGAGGAGACAATAAAAAAAAAATTAGTCACAGAATTAGCATGCCACATACAAGCCACAATCGGTCCAATATTTACCTATAAGAAACTGTGACATTTTATTTACTTAGCATCACCAACTATTGTTTTACCTACTTATCATACCAACCAAATCCTGGTTTCTCAAGCCCAGCCTTCTCCTGGAAGATGAATTTCAGTCCCTCACATAATATTAAGCCCTCTGAAATCCAATGCAAAGCTATCAGCAGGGAAGGAGCATGGCTGCTACATCACTACAGAAACAGAGGACCTTGTGCCACACCAGGAATAGTGCTCTGGCTGCTGCAGGGGCTATCTGGGGTAGGAGGAAATCCATCATTTGCAGGCTCCAAATTTATACATTTGAGCTTATTCTATACACATGGTTTGAAGCAGGCTGAATAGAGCTGGAAGTAAGCCACAGAATTGCTGAAGATAGCACCGAGTGTCAGAGCGCTCAACGTGATCCTGGAGCAGGCTGACACGATGGCTGCCTGTTACCCCAACAAACTGCTGATGAACAGAGCTCACTTCTCAGCAAGCCTCTAAACAAGATCCCAACTTGCTTCAGGCACAAGCACTTGCTGGCCAGACTCTTCTTTGGAGATTTTTCACTGGTTTGCCTTTCTCAGGGAATATGGCCCCACACACTTCCACTGCTAGCCGGCCATGCCTCGTTTCAGCCCTGACCAGCAGGAGAGCCAATGCACCACCCTGCAAAACAGCCTTTTTCCACTGATCTCCTCCTCGCTTCTCTCTCTGCAGAGCCTTACCCAGCGAGAACAGGGCAGCCTGGAGCAGCCCCCACTGTGCACACCTGCATCCCTCATTTCACTCCTACTCCCTGGCTTTTTAGATTTTTCTCCTCTTCTTCTCCCAGTAAGAGCGCGACATCCTCTTCATTTCACAGGCCACAGCTTCTCCCTCACGTCTGCTTCTCTCTCAAGGATGCTAAACAAGCAGAAGACGTATAAGCATCTTCCCAGAGACATTGCAGCAATGGCTCTTTTTTGTATTCGTCAAGTTATTGCTCCCACAAACACACATTTAAACTCAGCTCCACCAGCTCTTGAATTTAACTTGCATACGAGCAGTCTGATCTATAATGGATTTAGCTATGTAAAAGGAAAAATCCTCTTAAAGTTTGGCTCACAGCACAGCAGTATACAAGTACCTGGGCTGCTTCTGCATTAGTAGAGTGCCCATCACCCAGGGCATCCTACCCTCTCAGCAGATAACCAGCAAATATCCAGCCTATCTGCTAGGTCAGTATCCCTCCTAAAGAAAAGTCCAGTGAGATAACCAACCAGCTTAGCCAAGGCCAGATGGGGGGTCAGGACTCCCCAGTTCACAATCCTGTGGCTTTAACCACAGAGTCACCTTTCAGCACAGAGATCAGCTGTTCCAAGAGGCCACATTGCTGTCAGATGGGCACCGCAGGCTGGTCAGGCATTAAGACATGAGCATGGAAAGACTATTCCCTCTGCAGGCATTCAGGTCAGTTAGCAGCACACACAGGAAGCTGTAGAACCATATTCCAGTGAGAAGTTGATAACAGGGTTTTGGTTTTACTGAGCTGGGCATTAAACAGTGCTGGTCCCACTTTATAGAGATATAGGTAGCAACACTCAGAATAAAACAGATGATCTTGAAGTATTTACCTCTGGATATCTGTAATTATAAACTAAGCATCGTCAGCTTCTCTCTCTCCCTGCAGTAAATAATTAACTGCAAAAGAATATTCCTCTTGGCTCCATCCTCCCCAATCAATTCTGCTTTGCAACAATGTGCCGCCTGGATTTCTCACTCTATCAGTGCACCAGTGTTACCCAAATCCCCTCAGAAGAGAGAGGAGAGGTGGAACTGTTCATTTCAGTACAGCAGAGACCTTTCCTTCAGGGTACAAGGGGGCATCGTGGCATAACTCCCAGTACTTCAAGCAGACAGCTATGACATACACAGCTTAGCTCATGCACTGCTGCAACATCACTGCAAGCATCAGCGGAGGCGAATCACGCACTCTGAGCACTCCCATCACACCCCTCTGGACTGCCTGAGCTTTATTTCAAGGCAGAGCAAATCTCCTCCCCTGAAATACAAGGTTTTCTACTCCTTTCATCATTTTTGAAATATCCTCCCCACCCCTAGATTTCATCCAGGAGTAAAAAAAAAAAAAAAACAAACCACAAAACAAATCAAGTCTTCTTTATAAGAGAAACTTCATTTTTTAAGAGACTTTAATTTTTGAATACTAGATCAAAATTCAGTATTGTGACTGCTCAGTCATGCACTATAACCTGCACAATGACCTGTTCACCCCTTGGCACCTACCCTCAGCAACCTGAATTTCATACAGACTCTGCAAGTAATAGGTAAAGCAGAAAATGTTCAGAGCACTCACTCCTTTTGCCCTACTGAAAGACACCTCCTGGCTGTAAACCCAGCAGGGAGGAAGGATGATGCCAGGAGGAAGGCAAAACTGCCAGGCAGGAAGGTTGGGTTGGTCAGACAGCAGATGGAAGCAGGTTGCATACAGATACACAACCAGGGAACAACACAAGGGCCACCATTTGATCCTGGTTGCTTGCTTATGATACAAAGTCAAATTCACTTTTAAAAGAGGCATAAGGAAAACACAAGCAAAAATGAGAGCTGGGGAAAACCTCCAGAATTGCAGGAACACCCTTCCTGCAACCGCCAGAAAAAACGGGGAGAGGCAGAGAAGCATTACCACCAAGCAAACATCTTTATACTCACACACAGTCTGGGTTCAGTTTAACATTTTTACGGGTTTAAACACATACCAGATTTAGTTGAGCTGACTATGAAGTGCTATATAAAAAACTCCACCAGGAAGGTACAGAAAAAGAGGAAAAAAAGCTAATTTAGACTCAAAAAGCATGGAAAGAGAGGTTCAAAAAGAGGCAGAAGAAATAATGGAAGGAAAACCATGACACAGTAGAGATAAATGAAACAGATACCAGGGACAGTTCAGGAAAAGATAAACCATGCAAAAATGGAATGAAAACTGGAAGGGAAAGATAAGAGAACAAGGAACATGCCATGGCAGATCAGTTGAACGGCAGTTGGCAAACAGATCATTTATTTAATCTCATCTGTATTTGTCAAATAATTTGTTTGATTAACACTCTTTTGTGGTCTTCAGCCAGGTATAGAGCTGATCAAATATCATGTCATAAATATATTATTAGATTAATACAAGTAAAATTCAAATCCATTCAACATTTTTATCTGCTGCTTAATAAGCTCTGGTTCTAAGTTTACAGTTCAAAAATGTTAAAATAGACAGCTGGGAATAAATTACAATTAGATAAAGATTACTTGAAGCACAACCATTTTGCTTTTCCTAAACTGAGAAAAATACAGTATACTGCATAACTCATCTTGAGGGACAGAAAAGAAGACATTTTTACCTTCACCACCTTCCCACGAGGAAACCCTCTCTGTAGGCAGTACTTTTTGTCTTGATTTTCTTTTGTTGAATGTTTCCCCAATATTCAACTTTTCTACTCCATAAAGGTTTTTTATCCCAAGACAACCTGGTGAGCTCCAAGGTCAGCCTAAGAGAAAGGTAAATTTGGGGTGCACTCGTAGCAGGAGGAAAGGCAGTGGGAGCCATATCCAGCCTGGAAGCAAATGTTTATGTTTGAGCTGAGCTTTGCTCCTCTTAAAGGGAAGAGAAATCAGGTGAAAGATGAACAAGGATGCCTCAGGATCTCTACTCTCACAGGGAAAAGTTTCCCACACTGTTGGCAGCATTTTCCAAACCTCCCTAGGAGAACCAGGGAGGAAACCAGGAGAGAAAAAAAAAGGTCAGTTGGCAATTTTTCAGCCTGTTTCTATCCTCCCTCCCCCAAGACAAAAGCAAGGTCCCCTTGAGAATCCTCAGACCATGGAGTGAAAGCCACCAAGGCAGACCATCTCCACATGCTGGAGGCAGGGCTGCCAGGGAGCCCTGGGAAGCAGAACCAGGCTCAAAAAGGAACCCATGGCCATGGCTTTCTAGGCCAACATCAGAGGAACACAAGGCTACTGCTGCTCTACCTTCACCACTGGCAGCAGCCAAGAATCAAACTCACCACAGGAGAGAACCACACCAAGGGCAACTCCCTAGGGCTGGAAAAGTGTCCCTCAGGTCACAAGTCCTGTTTAAATATCTCAGCAACATCCCAAACTGAGATCATTATTGCTAACTGCAGGATCATTTTTATGTAAACATGAAGGGTATTACCACGCATACTTCATCTCTTTTTAATTAAAAGAAGTAAGAGGTTTGCTGAGATAAAAAAATAGACATGCTGACAGCTCCCACCCAAAAGCAGACTTTTCTACAGTGATAACACCCATCAGCCTCCAGACCCACCGAGAAGACTGAACAGGGAAATCAATCAGCATCAGCCTCCCCAGTGCTGAAATGAAGCAGTTGGCACATTATTAATCACACAGGAAAAACGTTTTACGAGGAGAAGGAAAGGACCAGACACATAGAGGGGGGATACACATGGATTCAGTCATGGCTGTCTTAAAAACACTTGGGAAAATCACACAAATCACTGGCTGTAGATTTAAAATACTTCAGAGCTGTGAAGGATAAACATATCAGCAATTCTGACTACAGCAACTCTTTAGCTGAGCCCCCACCAAAGCTCATGTGCTTTCCTCCATTCAAAACCAGTTCCTGCTCCAAGCTGCACATCCTACCCATGCCAACCAGACTGAAGTACACCGTGACACAGCCCCACCATGAGTTCGTACCCTTTCTGCATTTCAAAGACCTACCCAGAAGCAACTTGCACATCACAGGCTACAAGAGATACGACCATCCAGCTTAGGACACTGCAATAGCCAATGTCTTGACTCGCCATGCAGTGGCTTAACAAGCCATTCCTGCTGCACAGTCCTGTTTCCAGCTGTCCTAAGCATTTCTCCAGCCGATCCAGAGTTTGCCAGTCCACTCTGACTTCTCATCATCTTTTGTCTCCAGAAACGCTCCACTGCTTGAGGCAATTTAAAATACACCCCCAATAAGGACCTGTATGGGCCAAGAGAGCCATCAGATGCACCTTCCCTTGGGTTGAAGACGCTGCAGCCCCGGACGCCGCGACACCCTTTGCAGGGCAGCAGGCAGCCTCGGCACGCCGCAGAGCCCGGCGGCGAGCGTCCCTAGGAGGGAGGGAGGGAGGGAGGGAGGTGTCACCAGCTCCGCAGAGCCGCATGCTCGCAGAACGGGGGACCTCGCTCACTTGCTCACAGATGCACACAAATACCTGCGCCTCCGCCACCTGCCTACCCCCTCCGCGCCTCGCCCCGGGCCTGGCGGCCCCTGGCACTGCCATGGAGCTGGTCTCTCCTGGGGGCTATCAGCCCAGCAGGCACCTGCTTTGGCAAAGCGTGGGGAGTCTCATGCTCCCTCTCTGAAGTATCACAGGAGCAGTCTGAGGGATGCAAGGGGATGAAGGAAGAGGGGTGCGGTGGGCTGCAAACTGGGGGTGCGAAGAAGAGGAGGTGAAGAGGGCTGCAGCTAAGGGAAATGGAGGAGAGCGGGAGGGCAAGAGGGGGAAGGAAAGAGGGCTGCAGCTTGGGAGGGAGAGGACAGGAGGAGTGCACAGTGGGTGCAGAAGGAGGGCAGGGGATGGAGGGCAGAGAGAATGGAGGGCAAAGAGGGTGCAGAGGCTATGACTCGGTGGTACCCCACCACCCTCCCACTCCGGCAGCCTGCCTGGGCTAGGGTCGGCAGGCAGCGCCCAGGCAGCAGAGTCATGGCGCGGCCAGGCGAGCAGGTGGGTGGCCGCCACCGCCCCCAACACC